>PVKE010001651.1:0-71298 GCA_004027555.1 Craseonycteris thonglongyai | reverse complement strand
ACAGCTCCAACTGATGAGTCAGTATTACCTGTCCTTGAGCCTAAATGGAACTCATCATGGATTAGGTGATGTTCTATTACTAGAGTAATATTCTATTATTCTAATACTTGGAGGCAGGGGAAGAACCCTCATAATGTTATTGGTTGGTTGGTTGGTTGGTTGGTTTTTAACCATTTATTTGTTGCAGTCAGGATGTGAATAGGGTCCGTACATTTTGAGTGATTCTTTTAAATCTTTATGAACCCATTGGTTCTCCTAACTCTCTCTCTCTCTTTCTTTTCCTTTGAATTTACTGATGAAATTGGGTTGTTTGTTCTGTGTCAGTTTTTCACTGTCTGGTTTTTACTGATTGTGTCCTCCTGGTATTCTTTAACATGGTCCCCTGGCCTTATTCATGAAAAGTGGAAAGTGGAAACTGGATCCATGGGCCTGAGCAAACTCAGGTCTCTCTCTCTCTCTCTCTCCCTCTCCCTCTCCCTCTCCCTCTCCCTCTCTCTCTCTCTTCCTTTCACAAGACTACCTCATGGGTGGTGTATTCATCCACCAACAGGCACAGAATTCCGATTTCCTTTCCTCTTTGCCATGCTAGTGGCCCAGAGCAATGCCTGAATCCATTCATTCACAAGAGTTACAAAATGGTGCTATTTTAATTTCATTATTCTTTCTTTCTTTCTTTATTAGCTGGACACTTTATTTCTTAGCTGGACTACGGTATATCTATAAAGAGAGACTTCTCCAGATCTACACTCTGGCATCAATGGAACAATGTATATGCAAAACCTTCATGACTTTTCCTTTAGACAGTACACTCAGCTGTCTAGCCAGGGTGCTGGGTTAATAAAGAACCCATGGCAGGAAAAAGACTCAAGGTTGTTTAGTGCCTTCACCACCTCACAAAGTAGGAATCACCTTTCTCCTCCACGTCATTCTATCTAATTGGACCTGACATAAAGGCTTCTTTGGCTTAGGACTTGCTCTCAGGGCTTCTCAGTCTAAGGTACAAATACTGATTTAAAAAAAAAATTATTTTATTATTTTGAGAGAAGGTGAGAGAGAGAGAGGAGAAGAGGGCCCAGAGCAGTCTCCATAGTTGTACATCATTAGCTGTGACTTAGTTTCATTCCACACAGGTGAGTGTGGGGCCGTGTGGGGCAGGAAGCAAACGGGGGCCTCCAGCATGGGAGGAGAGAACCTTTGCCACCTAGCCATCCCAGTTGTTACCAATTGCACTGCAGTTCAGCATATGGGGTTGCACATGCTGGGGCCAGGAATCAAATCCCAGACCTTGCAGTTGCAAGGCGAGTGCTCAACCTGCTGAGTATCCTGGCATTTCTACAAATCCTGATTTAAAAAACCGATTTTAAAAACTGTAGTGTGCTTTCTTCTCAGCATGGTGTATCATCCTCATGAGGGTCTGTCTGCATCCCTAGGATGGGAACATTGTCTTTACTTAGAACACCATTCCTCCACTCTGCTAAATACCAGGAACACACAACCATGTCAGTAGCAGAATCTGGAGGTAACAGGAAGGAAGGGGTCATGAGATCATGCTACCAGAAAGAAAATTACTTTAAATTAGGAGTGGCCAACCTTTTGGCCTCCCTGGGCCACATTGGAAGAAGAATTCTCTTGGGCCACACAGAAAATACACTGACACTAATGATAGCTGATGAGCTAAAAAAAAAAAAAAAATTTATAAAGTTTTAGGAAAGTTTACGACTTTCTGTTGGGCCACATTCAAAGCTGTCCTAGGTCACATGCAGGCCACAGGTTGGACAAGCTTGAGTTCGATTTTCAACATCCATTGTCTTAACATGCTTCTGCCATCCCATTGAAAGCCTCACCTTCCCAACAGTTTTTGGAATGACTCTCCCGATGTCCTGCCCCTGGCCTTTATCCCCTGTTCCCATCCTTTGCCTTTCCCCTTACCAAAGAATCCCAAACTTGTGAATGAATATCATCTCCCCCTCAGGGCCTCTCCTTTTATACCCAATTAGGAGAGTCTACAAATAGCCACCTGCCTGCAGGGGAATTATATTCTTCCAGCTGCTGGGATAAAGCAGCTCTAGTCAATTGGGGTTTTAAATAACTTTATATGTATTTGTTTGTTTGTTTGTTTGTTTGTTTTAACAATAATGAAGAAACTGAAGCTCAGATACCTCATGGACTTGTCCAAGGCTTTGAAGGTAATAAGGCCCAGGGCTGTGATTCAAATACTTATCTTTAAGCTGCAAAACCCAAATATGTGTCTCTGACCACCATGCTGACACAGACATGCAGTGCACCCGAGACCTCAAAGAGGGACAGATTTATCTAATGGGAGTCAGAGGCTCATATTTCAGCTGTCAAGCAGGACTTTTACGAAGAGCCTTTCAAAGCAAGATACCCAGGGCAGAGTGTGGTGTGGTTGAATAGTCAAGACTGCAAACTCCAGAGTCACATGGCCTCAGTTCCAATGCCAGTTCTACCAATCAGGAGCTGAGCTGTGCCTAGTCTGTCCCTGCCAGGCCTTAGTGTCCTTACTGAGCAACAGAGATAACAATAGTGCTTACCCCAGAGGGCTGCTCTGAGGTAATGGTTTAAAAGGTTGCAACATTAGCATCTCCTGGAAGTTGTTAGAAATGGAAATTCTCAGGCGCCTCCCACACCCACTGAGTGAGAAATGGGGCGTGGCTCAGCAGCTGTCTGTGTTGCTGTCCTCTGGGCAATGTGGATGCACATTAAAGTTTGAAGACCCCTGGCTTGACACATGTGAAGGACTTGGAATAATAGATGGGACGTAGTATGTGCTCAATAAATGTTAGCAGATTATTATTATTATTATTATTATTAGCCAGCACACTCATTACCCATAGGATCTTGCCTGGAGAAGTTTAGCCCAGTCCCAGAAGAGCAAAGGCAGAGCATCATTTTCATGCTCAATTAAGCCTCCTGGGTCCTTTTGGACTATTCTGTCTTGGTTTGTTCACTGCAGAAGTTCCGGCCCCCAGAACAGTGCTCTGGACAAAGCCTAGGCTTGACAATGATTCACTGTTTGAATGTGGGGCCTCTCTTCTTACTCTGTCTCATCAGCTAGTCTGGCTTTGAGATGAGGAGGGGACACTGGGGGCTGAGGAGTGGACATCAGGCCCACTGGAAACACCCTTTCTCTGGGGAGCATTCTCTGCCTACACGGGGCTTGGTGTTCATACCCTTTCTTTCTGTTAGCCAGTAGAGTGTGGTGTGTATGCACCTGTGTGTGTGGGGGTGGGGTGGGGGTGGGGAAGGGGGCAGTGTGTTTAGGTCCTTGTGTTTATATCACAGTGCATCACTAGAAAAAGGACAGACTATTCAAGAGAAAAATTGATGAACCTAAATTTCTTCTCCAAAAAGGACAGCCACATGGCCAACAAAGACAAAAGGTGCTCAACATCATCGGTAGGGAAATGCACATTAAAACAATGTGATGGCACTACACAACAACCAGGACTACATTGAAAAAAGATGGAGGGGTATTTAGATAGTTCAGTAGTTGAGCACTTGCTTTGCAATCGCAATGTCTGGGATTCATTCCCGGCCCCGATCAGTGCAAACCCCATATGCAGAACAGGAGTAAACACCAGATTGCTCCTGAATGTTCTCTCCTGCCACGTGTGAGGCCCCCAGTTTGGGAGGCCCACAGGTGGCCCCACATCTACCTGTGTGGAATGAAACCATGTCATAGCTAATGATGTATAACTATGGAGATTGCCCTGGGATCTCCCCATTTTTCTCTGTCTCTATCTCTATCTTACCTTCTCTCAATAAAATAAATCTTTGGAAAAAAAGGGTGGCAGATTCTGGGTGCTGAGGAAGATGTATTATAACTGAACTCTCATAATTACTAGTGTGAGAATCAATTGATAAAGCCACTTTGGACAACTGGAAACATTTACTAACATAGACCCTGTGGTTTGGTATTTCTACTCCTGGATATAATATGCCCTAGATATAATATACATCCATATGCTCTTCTGAAATACATGTAGTAGAATATTCACAGAAGCACTATTTTTAATAGACCCAAAGTGGAAATGATACAAACAAAACCTGTCTGTCAAGAGTGTAATGGATAAATCAAGTGTGGCCTAGTCACAATACAATACTATATAGCAATGAGAATTAATGACCTATGCTCAACAATGTGGAAGAATTCGATGAACAAATTTTTAAATGAAAGGAGCCAGGCATGAGAGAATGTGTATGTACTATTTGATTCCATTTACAGGCACTCCTCACCAGTGACCGAGTTCCCTTCCTACCACTACACCAATAAGCAAATTGGTCGATAAGTGAGGAGCTTAAAGGCAGATGTCTTGTGGTGTGTCTTGGTGCCATAAGGTACACACTTTTCAATAGATATCACAAAACACCACACTTATAAACTAAATGTGTAGTCTTGTGTGATTGTGAATGTTTCATGTAGTGAATTCTGACTGACTGTGGGAACAAGACAAAGACTGAGAAAGGGGACTCCCTGCACTGGAGAACTGGTCTTAAGTCCAAGCAGTCACTAAACAGGTAGTTGGTTAAGTGAGAAGTCACTGTATCTGGAGTTGAGTGATGAAATTAGTGGAATAGATGGTAGCCCACAGGCTTTTAGGTGCTGGCAGGGTATTTTCAGTTTATGAAAATTCATGGAGATGTACACTTATGATGCAAGTACTTCTCCATGATTACTTCAACAAAAATGTAAACAGTGTAAGTGATTGTGGAATATCAGGTGGTTTGTGTCTCCTACTGTTCCTGAGGGGGCAGCCCTGTGGGGGGCAATGATGGTGCAGAGTCTAAGACCTGGGAAGTAGCTCAGGCCTTTTAAGCTTTCTAAGTCTCAGTGTTCTTATCAGTAGACAACAAGGAAGCCCAGATCCAAGAGAAGGAGGTCACCCAGAGCTGATATGCAGTGGCTGTGGCATAGCCAATGACCTGCTTTGGCCACATGCAAGGAGGAAGCCGAGGCCTTAGCCATCAGCTTTTAGAATGGGCGGGGTGATGTGTGCAGCGGGGCTCTGCACACGGGGACACAGGACAGCGGTGAGGGCTGCTATTGCCAGCATTCTCTGAGCCAGAGGTATGCCTGTGGACGTCTCCGTCACCTCCCAACATCACGCTCGTACTTCCCAACGACTCTCATGCTCGCTTGAAAAGGATTACAATTCCTGAAGGAGCACACAAAAATAACCTCTTCATTAACTGGGGGTGGGGGGAGTGGTGCTGTGCCAGCTAGGCGGAACTTGCTCCAGAATGCAGTAGGAGCACAGTGGCATATGCTGGACTGATTACCCCATCTCTAGAGCGCTGTGTTCAGCACAGGGATGAGGTGATGGAACGCTACTCTGTTTAGGGTGGCATTTCCAAACGTTTCTTCAGAATGCTAGTCCCGTGAGATGTTTTGGTGCCATGAAGTGACAATCCCATACTCAGATATATTTTGGCAACTACTGGGTTAAATCCTATAAGATGCATAGTTTGCAGCAAGACTTCTCAGAGAAGCAGATCACCAAGATGGGGATCACATAGGTAACATTGCTCTAACTGATTGGAATACTCACCCCTCTTTACTTTGTAAAGTGCACTGTCCATGAGTCCGAAGACTTGACTTGCAGACCCTGCTTAGTTATCAAGCCGCAAGTTCTTGTTTTCTTGGAGGCTCCATGAATTAGAAAGGAAGTAAGTTAATTTTCTTAATTCTTGAAGAAAAGCAGGTATATGGATTTGCCAGAGCGGGAGAATGGTGTTCTAGCCATCATCTTACCACTGTTTATGTATGTATGCATGTACGTACGTACGTACGTATGTATTTATTTTCCCTTTAATATAGCGCTATTATGCAATGTGACAGTTATATATGGGGCAGGTGAAGTTGATGATGTATCCCGCAGTGGCTAACCTTTCTTCCTAAGACAATCCTGAATTTTCCCATACCTTGAGCCCAGCAATAGTTGGAACCCCATTCTTTTGTGAGATAGAAAGGGAAGTTTTCTGGGAGCTTCTGGAAAAGACTTTCTTCTCTGATGAGATAGAGCCACACACAAAAAAACAAGCTCTTTTTTTCATATAGAAAGCATTTATTTGAGGTTTAATATGAAATAATGCAAATAAAATTTGTATAAACACAAATCCACCTTGAGTCATAACACAGGTAGCAAAAGGCAAAGTAGAAACAAAGAAAACTAATTGGTGGCTATATACAGCCGGACATAGTTGTGTCTTGTACACTAAAAAGTCTTTTACAAAACAATTAGCTTAGATCAACAGAAGACTCACCTTCCACGCTGTTCTGCAGGATGGGTTACTTTCCCCATCTCCTCCTCCTGTTTTCCCCCCAGTGCCCTCTTTAGCACACTGAGCATTGTTTTGGTGATTGCTACCCTGCCCTTCTGGAAGCCTTGTCGTAAGTGCTCTGTGGGCTGCTGTAGTCTGCATATCTCTGTCATGTCCATAGTTCCCACAGTGGGGCCCAGTATACTCACAACTGCCATAGCCACTATCATTTTAATCACCACCATACACACTACTGTAATTTCCAGATCCTGGATCATAATAGTTATCACATCCTTGCTTCCAGTCTTGGCCCTGACCTCAGCCACCATCCCTAGTACCACCCCACCCACCACCTGCAGGACCTCTTCCTCCTTTTTGTCAGTCCTGTTGCTGTGCATACACCTCTTTGGGTTGTGCAATGTTGGTCTCACACTTCTCAGAACCAATTTGATGAGATTTGCTTTCTAACAATTTCTTCACTGGTTCTTCCTCTGTATGCGATGAAACAAAATCCTCTTTTTTCAAGTGTTTTTGTATCCATAGGAAATTCAATATTTTCACTCTCTTTAAAGGCTCCTAAATATTTTCTAATTTGTTCTTTGAAAGTATCTGGGCTCAAGCCACCCACAAAAACCTTTTGGGAAAGTTCCTTTCCTTTTGCAGCTTTGGCTCTTTTGTGGGGTCTATCAATTTGCCATCCAGTTTGTGTTCTTTCATCCCAGACCTTATCAACATTAGCAGTTTGTTCAAAAAGCACAAATGCAAGTCCTCTTGATCTTCCCGTGCCTGGATCTGTTTTAATTGTGCAGTCTACAACTTCCCTGAATCTAGACAAATATTCAGTCTGCTCTTTCTTGCCTGTGTCCTGCTCAAGCCTCCAGTAAACATGTGCCCATCATCTTGCTGATCCTTGCTCACGTTGATTGTGGATCCCTCCGCGAACTCCTCTATGTGGCTGTACTCATTCACGTCCTCCGTAGTGGTAGAGCTGTTGAACAGGGGAGAGCTGGGCTGAGTGTTGTATGGAGCTGGATTTAAAATGGTGGTGGAAGAGCAAACGTTCTCCTTTTCCATTCCCTCCTTTCCTGATTAACAGGTTATGTGAGGACGTGATGGTTGGAGCTGTGGCAGCCATCTTTAGACCATAAAACAACAGGATGAAAATCAGTACACTGAGGAGGCATAGAAGTCTTAATGACTTCATTGAACCACTAAGTTATAATAATTGAACTTCCCACTTCTGACAGCTTGTCAAAAAAAAAAACACAATAAACGCCTTCATGGTTTTACTCACTAATAATTTGATTTGCTCTTACTTATACTCACACAAAAACCTACTGATAATAATGGTCTGTTTTTATTTTTCATTATTCTATTTCCTCATTTGTGAGGATTGCTCAATTGTAAAATGCATTTGTGATTGATTTATTTGGATAATAGGATAGGAAGTTTCAATGCAATAACAGAAAAAATCTTGAAATTCTCAGTGGTTTAATCCAATAGTACCTCATGCCTCACTCCATCACAATCCAGTATGGATCAAGTAATCCCATCCCAGCTAGGAGCTCTGTGATCTGGAACACATGGCATATTAATCAGGCTAAGAGATGGTAGGGTGTAGTAACAATTTCTAAACTTTCAGTGGCTGAATACATGCAGGTTTATTTTTGGTTCATAGAGTCTGCTCTTGGTGCATTGACTCTCCAGAGAAGTTCACTTCTAACAGTTACTCAGGGAGTCAGGCTGAATCTTACAGATAATCTCAGGAATAGGTACTTTTTAGGTTGTTGAAGCTAGAAAAGAGAGAGCTAGGGTCGTGCACCAACTTTTATATGCTTTAGCCTGGAAATGACATGACTTCTCTTTATACCCCATTGTTCAGAACTGGTCACACCTCCCAATTTAACTTCCAGGGAACTGGGAGATAGAAAGGAGCAGGTGGGTAGGTAGTGAGTACTAATTGTTCCTGACACAATGTAATAACAGCTCTTCTGTAACCTTGGCTCCAACGGAGAGCCTGATGTGTTAAATGGAGGCTGGGGAACAGGGAGAGGTGGAGAGTCACACTTTCCCAACTGCTGAATCCAGTTTCCAGGGGCCAAGCCAGGCCAGGCCCTGGGTTTGAGGTAGTGCAGGGAAGGAGCCAGTTCAGCACCCAGAAGTTTGGGCTCTACTCTCTGTGTTTCTATCAACCTTAGGCAACCCACTCTTCTATGAGCTTGCCTAATTTGTAACATAACGGTTTGGACCCTGTTTGAGTCATTATCACTGTGCACTCCAGGACCTAAAACAATAATCACGTGTTGTCTCTCACGGTTTCCATGGGTCAAGCACACAGGAGTAGCTTAGCTGGGTGGCCCTGCCCCAGCGCCTCTTATTCACTCTTATCTGATAGCTTGATTGGAACTGAAGATTTACTGCCCTGGTATGGCCAGTGGGGTAGGGCTGTCTGCTGACGGGTGGGGGTGGGTCTCGGTCTCTCTATACATGGTCTCTTTGTAGGCCTACTTGGGCATCCCCATGGCACGTGGTTGTCTTTCTGCAGAATAAATGACCTAGCCACCAAGGTGGAAGCCACAACCTTTAAAGACCCAGGTTTCAGAGTCGTACGTGTAAGGTCGGTGGGCCTCGGGGGCCCGGGCAAATAGGATGTGGCAAAGGGGACTTTCTAAATGGCTGTAACCTGCCTGGGAACTTTCAAAGGCGGGACTTCCATTGGCAACCTGATCCGCCTCTCCCCCACCCCAGAGCCCTATATAACCCACTCACTCCCTTCCCCATGCGCACATTATTCAGATTGAAGAATGTCGCTCGGGAGCCCCCCCCCCCCAATAAAGGCTCGCATTTGATTAGCCACTCGATCTCCCGTGTCACTTCCTTAAATCGCTTCCCTACAGTACGTCGACACTCCACTGCATTCTCTGTGTCACACAGACCCTGACTCAAAGCAAGTGGGGACTACACAAGAGGACAAGCAGCAGGAGGTGAAATCATTGAGGACTGTCTTGGAGGTGTGCTGTCCAGACCCCATCTCTAAATCCTGACATTCTTTGTCTATGACGCATCAATGTTTCTCTCTCCCTCCAAAAAGAAGTGCAGATTAGACCAGATCCCAAACTTCCCTTGGTCTGAGTAGGCATTTTCTGAAACCAGAACCCTGAACATAAACACAGTGTATATTTAATTGTTGCAAGAACTCTATGCAACGGGTGCTATTTTTATCATACCCATTTCACAGATTGGGACATGGAGGCCTGGAGAGGTTGGCTTCCCTAAGGCCATGGTCAGCATATGCTGAGTCAGATTTCACACCCACGCCTATGTCACCAACTCCTCCTGGAGCCAGTTTCAGAGGGGTGGACAGTGACCCTGCCCCTTGCACCCTCAGGTGGTGTCTCTGCAACATGGAGGCGGGGCCATAAGGTCCCCCTATAGAAGAGCACTTGGCAGTACCCCAGCAGCTGCTCTTCCCACCCCAACCCACAGTACCCACTTCCTCCTGCACAGCTCCCACCCCACCTGGAAGACTTGAACCCCAGAACTTGCTTAGAGACTGGAAGGAAGTCCCTCTGTGCCTTTACTATTTCTAATGGCCCTTGAGCTCATGGGGCTATGCCTGCACAAGCCAGTGTGTCCCAGCTTAAGGGAGTGATCATGGAGTCTGATAAGTCAGAACAAGGAGTGATTTCATTGTGAGCCAGCATATTAGGGCTTAACTATAAAATTGCCCTTTCCTTAACTGCCAGCAGCAAGTGAGAAAAGCTACTGACCAGAGATTTACTAAATGTGGTAGACTTAGATAAGATGACTTAAAGTTCATGCTTCTGCCCCTGATCTGCCCATCACCAAGAAGGCTTGGCGAAGATGTAACCCATCTTCGCAATTTGCCTGCATGAAAGACAAATGAGCAATGTCTCAGGCTCCCGAGTCTGAGGGCAGGAAGGGGACTGGTACGCTTGGAGGGGCATTCGAGAAGGCACTGCTGTTCCCTGCCAGCAAGGAGCTGGGAGAAACGCTGAATGCCCAGACCTGGCGCCTGTCCCCAAAGAGCCTGGTGTATTGTCACCTGTGTCTGTGTGTATGATTACCAAGAGCAGGGGGTGGGCACATATGCTGGAGGTCGCGTGTGTACTGCTGGGAAGCCGGGAGGGCTGCAGTGGAGAGCACAGACCCTGGGGATGTGCTGAACTATCGTTTCGACCACATACAGCTGGGGGCCCTAAGTGGGAATCCTCATGTGTGAAATCAACGTGATAGTGCCACTGGCGCCTACCGTAAAGGGTCCTTGAGAGAAACTCAGGCAATTCCTGCAGAGCCTGTCAAACATCGCCTGACACATTGTGAGCACTTACAATGATGGCTACTTCTATTTCATGCATTTTGTGTATATACAGTAGACTGTGAACCGAAACTCCGGCCACCAGCAAACTCTCAAGCAATTTTTGCCGGTGGCTTGAGTTCTGGTTAGCAGAGAGTCTACTTCTATTTGTCTGGCTTCTAGCAATCCCCATGGGTGTCAGTTAACTGCGAGTCTAGTGTATCTGTGTGGACTCCTGTTCGGGACATGTATGCTTATGTACATCTGTGCTCAGTGTGTGTATATGTGCATATGAGCACAGAGGGCAGCCTCATGGAGATGTGAGTGTAACCTCCCTGTAATTAAAGAATTTTGACAGCCTGGCCGTGGGACTCACCCTTTCCCAGGTAGAAAGGGGCATTTATACCTTCCAGCTGAAGAGTCTACTGGACCTGGGAGTACAAAACGTTCTCCCACACTGAAGAGGTCCTCTTTGCCTGGGGCTGGGTAGGAGAGGACCTGTGGCAACTGGATGACTCAGATGTCAGGAGGCAGAGAATCAAAGTTTTACCTATATTCATATACTTAAAGTCACATAGTTTAATGAAGATTGTCAAGGAGCCAGGGATAACTGGCTGATATTACTCACTCTAGTTCTTATATATGAGCAGATTGGGAGGGTTTGCTAGTTCGTTGTACTGCATGGCCCCACCAGGGCTTTTGGCCATCAGTGCCCCCTGGGGCCTGGGGGCTTTAGGGACCAGGAGTCAGCTGAACCTAATGCTGCTGGAACTGCCATGTGCCTCATGCCCTTCGCTGCCATGTGTGATTTAAGGCTTTATAAACAAGTTGGCAATTCATCCCCATGCCAGGATTCAGGTTACATTTTCTAGATCAGAATACTGAGTCCTAGATCAGTGAGTCTGAAAGAAAATGGTGACAACACTTTCTCAGCAGCTCACTCAGCAGGGATAGGGTCAAGAGTGTTCCCTCGTCCACTTCCGCACTTCTGTGCCTGGCTGACCATCTGCCTCGCAGTGATTCAGCCGTGGCTTCTCTCATTTGTCCAGCTGTCTTCACCCTCTACACCTGGGAATGAGGACCTGTCCTCCCACGAGCGGCATAGAGCATCTCACATCTTTGTTGGGCCCCCTTGACACTGCTGTCCTATTTTCCAGAGGAGGCAGAGAGCTGAGGACCCCATGAAGAATGGGGTCAGCTGGGCTGCTGGGGACTCTTACCATGACCCTGGCAGCTTGATACAGGGTAAAGGACCTGCCCTGGGGGTGGGCTGGGAGTGAGGGCCTGTGTCTTCACCTGCAAATTGAAGGGCTGCAATGAGAGAAATGACCCGGGGACTTGGATGAGCATAAGACTCACCCAGAGAACCTCTTATAGGTAGATTTCTAGCCTCCAGACACTGATGTTCTAGTTCAAGGTGTAGGGTGAGATTGAGCTCTCACCATTAGCAGTGCCTCAGGTGACTCTGACCCATGTGTGCCATAGGTCATGCCTAAGGCCCCTCCTAGCTCTTGTATTCATGGGCCTTCCAGCCCTTGGCTCACCAGAACACAAGGGTCATCTCTCTCAGGAGGCGTGGTGGGGTGGCAGTTCTTACTGTGCTACTGGAGACATTTAATGTCACATGCCTCATTCACTCCTAGACTGTGGCACAGATACGAAGCACTGTGGGCTAAGAGCAGTTGTTGGAAGACTAAATTGCTACAAGACTGCTCCTTCCTCCAGAGAACATGCTGGGGTAGGGGTGGGGGAGGGAGAGGAGACGACCCTCCATTCATCTAGGAATTCAGGCAAAAATCCTGGCATAATCTTAACTGTTTCTCACATCCCACATCCAATCCATCAGCAAATCTTGCCAGCTCTACTTTCAAAATCTGTCTCAGTGTGACCCTGCCCATGATTGATGGCTATGATCCTAGTTCCATCTCCCATTGTCTCTTGCTTAGACAACAGCCCCCTAACTGGTCTCCTGCTTTCACTCCTATTCTTTCTGATTTGTTACCCACGTGGCAGCCAGAGGGATCCTATGAAAGCATGTCACTTACTGGTGCAAAATCTTCCAGGGCCTTCATACCATATCCCATATGAAATCCTGTGTCTTTATCATGCCTACATGAGCTGGCCCCCACCACCTCCCTGACCTTGTCACCTACCACGCTCCTTCCCATCCCCTCTGTCTCAGTCACATGGTCTCATCTTTATTCCTTAACCACATCAAGTCACTTCAGGCCCTTTGCACTTGTTCCCTCTGCCTGGAAGGCTCTTATCTCCACACATCTATTCGGCTTGCTTCATTGTTCCATTCAGCTCTATTTCAAACAGCAATCTTGAGTTCTTCTCTTCTTCTCTGATGAGTCTTTGTAAAATAACATCCCCTGCACATGTTATTCCTTTATCCAGCTTAAATTTTCATGTGTGTGTGTGTGTCCACGCATGCACACATGTACTGGTTTGTTTGTTTAAAGCCTTTCTCCCTCCAGGAGAATGTAAGTTCCAAGAAGACAGGAAGGTTTTCTTCTCTGTTTCTAAAGACTAGAACAGCACATGGCAGAGAGTAAGCGCTCAAAATACATGTGGTGAATAAGTAAAATGAGAGAAGTAACAGTATTTCAGGCATAGCCCTGAATCTTGTTTGACTTTTTAAATAAACAAATTAGTCATGAGCCTTACAATTTCCAATACATGAGCCATACGTGTGTCCCCACCATTGTGACTAGGAGGAACCAGTTGCTGTTGGGTACTCAGATGGCATCAACATGAGGCTGGGGCCACACAAATGCTGAGTCTCTGATTTGAAGAAAGTACCTAAAATAGCACTATTTCCTGTTCAGAAGTGACTCCCCAACCTTAATCAGGGTATGGCAATGTGGGATTCTCTACATAAACACTCTGTGTGGTCCTGATAGGGAAGTGACATTTGGCCTTCCACAGGTACCTCAGGACTAAAAATCTATCATATTTGCCATACTTGTTAGGTCTACCATACTGAATGTAACAGACTGGGTGGACTAAAGAACAGAAATTAAGTTTCTTGTACTTCTGGAGGCTAGACATCTGAGATCACGGTGGCAGCAGAACCGGTTCTTTCCTTGGCCTATAGGTGACTATCTTCTCCCTGTGTCTTCATATGGTCTTCCCTCTGCATATGTCTGTGTCTTAATCACCTCTTCTGATCAGGTCACCAGTCAGATCAGATTAGATTTCACCCCAGGGGCCTCATTTCAACCTAATTAGCTATTATAAGACCCCCATCTCTAAATGTCATCAGTCTGAAGTGTTAGGGGTTAGGGTTTCAAGAAACAATTTTTTTTGAGTGACACAGTCTTTGATGACATGATTGAGCAGGTAAATCAATACCAGAAACACCTGTTTAAAAAAAATAACCTTTTTAATTTAAGCTATGTAGTTGGGTTGCCTGTTAATTGCAGCTGAATGCATTTCTAATGATACATTTAGTGAGTCAAAAGTGGGGACTCCCCACCTGGTTATTGATAGAATGAAAGGAAGTGGCTTCAAAGACATGCTATTTGAGCAAGTCCTCATCAGCCACAGGACTTCTCTCCCTGTCCCTTCCTCTCCGAAGGGTGAGAGGTGGCCCTAGCTCTCAGCAAGCTGAATATTCTTAGATTCTTGCCGTCCTAACTCCATTTTGCCCAACGTTGCCCGAGACTCAAGGATTGAGTCTAGGCAAAAGTCTTCTTCCAGGATGGAAGTAGGATGGGAAGGACCATTCCTCTAACTTCAACCCTTGGCATGTTCATTGCTTCCCATCTCTTCTCAGCAGCCTTCTTTCCCTGTCATCCCTGGAGCTACTAAACACATATTCAGCTCAGCATATCATGTGCAAGGTAAAAAAACAAACAAAAAAACCCCAAAATGGAACTGTCAAGAACCTCAAGAGAGAAAAATTGGAGTATGACCCTTCATAACAATTGTTCACATTGTTTTAGCAACTCGCTTACATCTTCCCAGTCAGTCTCTGGAGGAAGGTTTTTAGTCCCATTTAGTACATGAAGACCTTAGCTGGACCCAAGCTGGCCAGTTACAGGTGCTGAGCAGAGCTTCAGGGTAGGGCGTTGTTGTTTGGTGTTGTTCTAACCTTATAATCATGCTCTTGGGTGACTGTAGGGTCTCTAGATGGGAGGAAAGTCAGGGAGGCTGTGAAGAAGGGGCTTCCTGGAACCCCATCCTGGCTGTAAGACAAGGAGCTCCACTTTCACTGTTTTAGAAATAAGGTTTCCAGATGTTGGCTGCACTGGGGGAGCTCTCAGATAAACAGTGGTACCTAACACTTGTGGGGCTCTTACTATCTGTTATAAGCAATTCCACCTTCATGTGATTTTGGGGAAAGTTCTTATTCTTCCCATGTTTGAGCACACCGAGGCTCAGAAAAGTGAGGTGCTTTAGCCGAAGTAACACAGCTTTCAAGTGGCAGGGAGGGGATGGGGTTCTAATACAAGCCTTGGATGTCAAGCCCCTGAAGGGAAGGCTCCCCCTTGTGAAGGCTTCAGGATATGGTGGTCATAGAGATCTTGGACTTGGGGAGAGAAACAAGCTGAAATGGAAAGATCCAAGTTCCACTCTGGGGAAGTTCAGGGACTTCTGGAAGAGTCACAGGGACCAGAAACTACCCCAGAGAGGAAAGGAGGTCACTTCAGGAAAGGTTGTGTCTGTGGCAGCTCTATGCAGCTGCCTGTCCTAAACAGGATACAGGCAAGCAGAGATGGGGTGGTCACCCCAACAGCTTCCTGAGGAGGTAGGTGACCCAGGCCAATTTTCAAAAGAGGAGAGAAAACAGAGAACAGGATCCCAGGGGTGGAAGGAAGGCTAGGAATAAAGATTTTTGCCCCACTTTCCCAAAAAATCGTTCTGGAGAAGTTTGCCCTGGCAGGCCACATGCTCAGGCTGCGAAGTTCTTCGTTTGGGGCTGTGTGCTTCCCCGCATCTCTCCTGGGTGTAGGGACAGTCCATTCATCTCCAGAGCCAGCCCAAACTCAGGCTCAGTGGAGCAAAACAAGGACAAGCACCAAGCGCCCATGTCCATCACTGCTGCCCTGCCAGCTCCAGCTGTGTGGAGGGCACCTTGGCAGGGAGTGCAGAGAACTGGGTGGGGGCAGAGATGGGGGCTGGACTCCGGGCTCTGCCATCACTTGGGACTGGGAGCTCCCTGGGGTCACGGGCTCTGTTTCCCTCATTAGAGTGGGAGTCCCTTGGCAGCGGGGGCTATGTGTCCCCCATCAGGTCAAGCGTTCTCTAAGTACACAGATCTTTTATTCACCCAACTCCGGTGTGAAGAAAGACCAACAGCAGTCCCTGTGGTGGGTGGGGTGGCCTTTTTACTCTGGGCTCTGCGCTGTTTCCACCACGCCAGGGTACAAGGGACTAGTTGCCAGCAGGGTGTGTTTTTGCTCAAGTTTTCTTTCCTAAAAATTAGTCTTAGAAGAACTCAACTTCATCTTACCTTCCTCATTTCCACCCTGAATTTCTTGGTAATACCATCCACAGCCTCAGGCTCTGATTGACTTATTAGGTCTGGCTACTGTCAGTTGGAATGAAAACCACAGGTCAGCTCAGGTTTGGTCACAGGAATTCTGGGTAATGTAGTTCCCTGGCTCCTCACTGCCCCCTGTGGATAGAGAGGCTTCAAATCTCCAAGGAGCCTCTGTGAGGAGGAATGCTTTTCCTTTTCCTGGAACTGATTGGAGTCATAGTGTCATTGGAGTACTGGAAACCGTTTTGTCTGTAGCCTGGCACAGTTTAGTGATTTTATTCGGAAGGCTTTGTTGCCGACCTGCAGTGCTGCTTCTCATAATGTTCTGTTTCTTCTCTGCTCGCAGCTTCATTGGATGGTCCTGGGGTTGGGTGGGCGAGGAGGATTGGCCAGCCTGGAGGCTGCTGGTACACCACTGTTGTGATGCCACACAGCGCTGCCTCCCACACACCGGTCCAGGCCAGTGCTTACTTATTCACAACAAAGTTGAGTTCTTTTGTTTTTTAAGATTTATTTTCTTGCTTTGACAGAGACAGAGGGGAGGCGGGGAGCCCAGAGCAGTCTCCGTAGTTGTACGTCATCAGTTTTTGACATGGTTTCGTTCCACACAGGTGGGCACGGGGCTGCGCAGAGTGGAACCGGGCTGGGGGCCTCCTGCATGGGAGACACGCCTCAGTTCAGCCTATGGGTCTGCACAGGCCAGGGACAGACTAGGACATGGTCCTTGGACCCTGGGACTGCAAGGAGAGCACTTAACCCACTGAGCCATCTTGGCTTCCCCCACAACAAAGTTTTTATCCATCCACAAAGTAAGAAAGTATATAAAAGAGATAATAAGAAATGTGTCACTTGTTTGTCATTAAGTTAAATGTATTTAAAGGATTGTCCTTCGGTTTGATTTTTTCCTCCCTACTTTTTGTAGAAAAGTACAGGGACCTGGATGAAGGCTCAGTGGGGTGGGGCAGAAGAGCTCTCTGTGGTCGGTCTCAACTTAACGACTTATGTATTTTGGGGTATTCATAAATGCAGTGTCCGTAAACCAAGGTGTGTTGCTGTGACGGAACGAAGCATTTCTCCTTTTCCCTCTTAAGTTTTCTGGTTGGTCTAATAATTTACTTGACATGAAACATATTGACAGGTGAAAATAACCAAAATTAATTATGTAGGTACATGTGAGGGTTCTATAAGAATATGAGGTCAGAGGACAAAGTAGGCAGTTGAAGTTTCTGTGCCGTTCTGGACTAAGGAGAAGGGGGTAGGGAATTGGTATGTCAGAAGGAAAGGTGGCAATGCACCAGTCGAGGAGAAACAGGGAACTTGTGCTAAGCAAATTTTTGCTGGGCCTCCCAGACACAATGGCACATGGTGGGAAGTCTAACACAGACAATGCTGCTTTTTCCCTGTCGGCCACACTCAGTTAAAAGCTATGGAAATTCCTTTAGGCAGGCAATTTAAAAGCTCTTCTTGAATTTGTTGAGCTTTCATTGTCTTCAGCTCAAAATAATCTGCATGCCAGGGTGGCACATTCTGGGGAGACACGTTCCCAACCTCTACAGTTTCTTAAAAAATAACCAGCTTCAAATAATCAATATCTCAAAACAGGCTTTTTTTATGGGGGGGGGGGGTGGCAAACTCTGCCCCTCCCCACTGCTAATTATCTGTAAATTCTTAGTTATCTGTGCCAAAGAAAGGGAGAGGTGGAATAACAGGGAATCGTTCAATAGTGGAAGCGAAGCTAGGGAAGGACAATTGACTTGCCTAAGGTCACCCTGGTAGTTAATGAGGGGTCTGGGACCAGAATCGATGTCTCCTGATGACTGGTTCAGTGCTTTCTCAAGCACACAGCCTGGATCAGAGTAGTGCTGAGCATGATAGCAGTGAACAAGCATTGGACACATACTAAGCACTTCCCAAGTAGTAGCATCATTCTTCGTTCTCACTGCAGCCCTGAGAGGTAGGCTCCGGAGGTGACCTATTTAAAGATGGATAGTTCAAAGCTGTTTTCAATTCAATTCAAGACATATTCACTGAGAGCCTGCTAAGTCCCCTCCCACATGCCCGAAGAGGGACAGGAAGTGGAACATTACTAACACAGGGTTCCTGCTCTTCAGCAGCTCAGTGGGGCAATGTGTGCAATGGGGTGATTTCAGTAAAACGTGGGGAGTCCCGTGAGACATTTACACACTGGGCAGGAGGATGGATTTCAGGGGAGCAGAGCTGGCAACATGGGAGGAGAAATTCATGGAAGCCTTCCTGGGCAAGCTAATAGCTGAGCTACATCTTCCACGGGGAGGAGTTGTGCGAGCCAGGTGAGAAGGGGGAGGGTGGAGTTGGCGGCTCTGGGCAGAAGGAAGGGCGGGGCAAAGCCTCTGGGCTGTGGCAGCTGCAAGATGCTCAGAGGGCAAGTAGAAGGACCCATGAGAGAAGAGGACGGTTACAGGCTTGAATGTCATGCTTTGGGCAGTGGGGGCCAATAGAAGGTTCTTAAACGGGGAAGTGGCATGATCCCATTCATAAATTGTAAGGGCTCTGTGGGAGCAGAGGGGGAATTGGAAGGAAGGGTGGTTGGGATACACTGGGGGCAAGACCTGGGCTTTTGCATCCTTGACCAGCAGCTGTGAGCCATGAGCTGGGAACCTGGGGAGGGAAGGGGCCGGTTCAAAGATGTTTAGGAAATGGCATCCCAGGACCAGAAGGGTGTGGACATGGAACTGGCTGGGTGTGGAAATGAGGGGGAGGGAGGTTTTAGGAGGGCTAGGTTTCTCATCTGGATAACCAGATGATTGGTAGGGCTTGCATGAGTGCTCTGTAGGAGAACAGGTGGGCTGTGTGGATATGGTGGATTTGAGAGGCTGCTAGAACCTATCATCTTCTCCTCACAACTTTTCTAAGTGTCAGCTCTGCTTCCCTCTCTACAGCCAGCCATGCAGGTCAGAGAAAGGGCAGATAGGTGTAGCTCTGGAATTGGTGAGCCCACAAGTACCATGAATATTATGGAAGACCTGAGTATTTGGGAAGAAGGGAGAGGCCCCTCCCTCTCATCACCCGCCCCTGCCCTGAGCTCTATAGCAGTGACACCCACCCATATGTGGACAGACCCTCATTAAGGACTCTTGCACAGAACGCTTTTCCTGGCCTCATGTCTTACTTGCCTGGGAGACAGCAGAAGAAGGGTCATCGCACACCTGGGTCATTTTGGGGGGTTGATCTCTCAGAGGGAATGGTATTTGGAATAGTTATGGACACACGCCAGTCATTGGTTTTTGCTAACAAATGCCTTGCTCATGCTTGTCCTTGGTGCTGTGTGAGACACAAGCTATACAGAGACTCGTTAGACAAGCCCTGACCTCTAGGAGCTTAGCCCATTGGAGTAATGGTCTCTGTGATAAGCCGAGCACTGCTTCTGTACAGGTACCTGTAAATACTCTCTCTGGAGTGTTCTCCATGTGGGACAAGCCTCAAGGCATGCGTAAGAACACAGGTTCTAGAACCTCACAACAGGATTCTGGCTTCTTTCCACTCACTAGCTATGTGACCTGGGGTGAGTCACTTAACCTCTCAGCCCTCCTTTTGTAGCTATAAAATGGGGCTAATGCAGCCCCCACCTCCTAGGGTCCTTGTGAGGATTAAACAAGTTTACACACAAAAAGAGCTGTGAGGGGTGCCTGGCACAGAGTAAGCACTCCACAGGGTTAGCTGTTATTACGCTGATAATCACCATCTTGATCACAAACTCAGAAGGGATCTGCAGGGGAGGAGTTAGCACAGAGGAAAAAGCTGCCAGGAAAGTCTCATAGTAAATGTGACATTTCAGTTAGGCAGGAAAGGTGATATTTTGCAAAAGAAAACAATTCAGGCCCAGGGAAGCTGACCCAGGCAGAGGGCACAGGAGCAAAGGCAAGGACGTGCGGAGATGCAAGTTGTCTGGGGGAAACGCGGAGGCCTTCAGGCTCCTTGGAGTGTGGATGGTGTGGCAGAGGGCAGCCACTGGGACGGGAGGGGAGGTCCAGCTTGCGAAAGCCAGGAATGACAAGTGAAGAGACGTCTGGCTTTATGCCACAGGCTAAAGTGGTCCTGGATGAGTTTGCTGTAATCCAGGTGACACAGTAGGCTGATCAGACCGCCCATTTCAAACGGGACAGAAAACAATGGTGCTGTCCTGTTTCAAATGCGACATCTGACCAGCCTCATCTCACTGGGCTAAATTCGAGGTGTCAGTAGGCTGTGTATATGTGCCACTTGAAACGGGACAGTGCCATTGTTTTCTGTCCCATTTAAAACATACATCTAGTCAGCCTATGACATGACATGTGCCTTGGAGAAGGATTGTGGGGGCTGCTATGTGGAAAATGGGTCAGACGCAGGGGGCTGCAAAACTGGGCCCGGGGAGATGACAAAGGCTTGACCTAAGGCATTCCAAGGGGGTATGGGAAAGAGGTTACTATGAAGCTGTAGAGACAGAGGGGAAGCTGGACCCCCGGCCCCCTTTAGTCATCAGGAAAAAAGGTTCGAAGTGTGAGATGAGATGACTGGGCGTCCCAGTGCCCCAAGTGAAGGCCTTGGGACATTTGGCGCTGGACCCTCCGGATCCTTCACCTGGAGCCATTGGCTACATAGAGTCACCCTTCTGCAGGCCACCAGGCAGCTGCAGTCTCTGCCTGGCCCCGATGCCGCACCTTAGTGGGGGCTCTGGGCCTGTGGAGCAAGGCACAGATGTCACTGTGGGGGTCACAGAGTTTTGTAAGCCAGGGGACTTGGTTTCCAGGCCTTGAATGGGCCACTCACACCTAGCCGTGTGACCTAACAAATCTCTTTATTTCTCTGAGCCATGGGCTTCCTCCTCTGTAAAATGAGGACAGCAGTAGCTATCTCAGGGGGTTATGGGGAAAATGGAAAGAAAAGGGAGTAAAAGTGCCCAGAACTGTACCTGGCGCCTGGCCTTGAACGTACTTAGTAAGTGGTGAGTGTTGTGACCGTGTCCCTGCCAACACCGATGTGTTCCCGCACCATGCCCCACCCCCACTGTTCAGAAGTCCCCCAGTCCTACTCTTTCCTCACCACACCATGGGGATGGAGCAGCATTCCAAGATGCATTTCTGACTGGCAGGGGAAGAGGCGTCTGCCATCTCCTGCACCTGTCCATGTCCCTGTTCTGTTTCACCCTCGCCTGAGACATATGATGACCTGCATTTCACTCTTTGGGGTGTTGTATTGCCTGGGTGGAGTCAAAAGAGTTTCTGTCTGGGCTGGAATCTTTGAAGTTATTCTTAGAGGCACAAGGATGAACAAATTGACCCCAGGCCGAGTCTTTGCTGAAGTGTCTCACTGCCCTTCCTTCTTGCGTGTTGGCTCTTAGACACGGGTTCTGCTGCAGCAGAGAGAGACCTGCTATGCATTGCCATCTTGTTGACTCCCAGCGTATGGTGCCTGCAAGTGTGGATGGAGATTCCTCAGCTTCACCGCCGCCTCCTTCTACTGCGCAGATGCCAGGAGCTGATTGAAATGTAATGTGTGGGAGGGAAACAAGCAGCTCAGGCCGATGCCGAAGTCACGGGCATGGGTCAGTGCCGCTGCTGCCCTCCTTCCACCCGGCCCTCCAGCCCTCCCACACTAGACTGCCACACCAGGTGTGATGCTCCTACCCCGCCCACATCCGGGTGCAAAGCCGGGCATCTGTGTCCTCACCTCACACTAGCAAAGCTGGGCTCGGCAGCATCCACGGGCTCAGACCACCAGCACAGGGACACGGCTCAAGGGCCTTTCTGTTCACAAAGCTCTCACTAGACCCAGACCCCATGACACCAGGAGGTAGGTCCCTGGAGGAACCACAACCAGAGCCCCAGCTAGAATTCTGTCACCCAGCTTCATAGTGGTCCATCTGCTCAACAGCCCTGGTGAGCCCCCTACCCAGGAAGCACCATCAAAACAGGAAGCCAACGTGGGCAGGGACCTTTGGATGCTTTACCCCTTATCTACCTATTTAATGGCGCAAAGAGGAAACCTATCATGGGGTAAGGGCAAAGCAGCAAGAATTATTTTCTTCGAAAAAGAAAGTTTGAAAAACTGAGAAGGAGAGAGTAGTTTACTCATTCACTCAGTGACTCATTTGGATATTAACTGAACACTTACTATGCCCAGGCACTGGTGCAGGAGGTACAATGGGAGACAATGAAGCTGGCAGACATGGTTCCTGCTATCGTGAAACACTCCCAACAGAGAAACTACCTGCAGGCAAGCCAGCTTACAGCTCAGGTTGCATGAGGGTGGGTCAGGGGAAGGGTAGCATGCTGGACTATAGGTCAATGTCAGTGGAGGGGAACTAGGAAAACCGAAGTCACTTAAGGCATTTATAATTGAAGTAATATAATGCAGGAAATTGGTTAACAGGTGGTGGAAGGCGTCAGCTGACCTGGCAATTAGAAAGAGCAAGGAGCCAGGCTAGAGGGTCGAAGGCAGGAGGCCGTGCGATGAGATCCCACCAGGGTCACCCAGTAGAAAGCGTAGCTGCGTGCGGTGTGTCCCAGTGGGAGCCAGAGCCCTTTCGGAGATGCTGCTGCTGTCCAGACCCCGGAGGGAGAAAGGCAGGAAAGAAATGCCTGTCTTTTCTCTTTCTCCTGCCTTCCTCTTCCCTGCCTGTGCCTCCCATCAGCCATTGCTTCAGTTTTCTCAAATCTGTGTAAGCCAGAATCGCACAGTATAGAGTAAGAGTGGGTAAGAACCCAGACATGGAGCCATCACTCACCTGCAAGGGGAAGACATGCCATCAGGGAGGCGGGGGAGGGAGGGAGGTGTGCAGAAGACACTGGTGCAGTGTTCCACCTCACTGGGCCTCATTTCTCTCGTATTTCCAATGTGTGTATGAGACGTGTTGATCAGATAATCACCTTCTTTTGTAGCCTGTAGGAGCCCAGGAAGCAATGCCAACCCCATGTTACCAATGGGTGACTGACGTAATCAGTTCTGGCCAATGAGGCATTACTAGTCAGCTCAGGTTGCTGTAAACACCTCCTGCAACATCATTAAATATGGAAGGGTGGTGGGGTGGTTGGCTGTCCTTGAGGCTGCTGCTTATCAGAGATAAAAGCATTGCCCAAAAATTCTCCCTCAGTCTTATTATGGGCTGAATATGACCCCAAAAGATATGCTGAAATACCTCCAGGTATAACCTTACTTGGAAATAGGATCATGGCAGAGATCATGAGTTAAGACAGGGGTGTGTGACCTTTTGGCTTCCCTGGGCTACACTGGAAGAAGAACTGTCTTGGGTCACACATAAATACACTAACAATAGCTGATAAGCTTTAGAAAAAAGGTAGCAAATAAATCTCACAATGTTTTAAGGAAGTTTACAAATTTGTTTTGGATCACATTCAAAGCCTGCAGGCCATTGGTTGGACAGACTTGAGTTAAGATGAGATCATACTAGAGAAAGGTGGGCCCCTAATTCATTACGACTGCTGTTCTTACAAGAAGAGGAGAGGGACGCAAAAGATAGAAGGCCATGTGAAGATGGACACACACAGAGAAAAGGCCATGTGACAATAAAGACAGGGATGGGAACAGTGTAGCTGCAAGCCAACGGGTACCCAGGATGACCAGTGACATGGGGGCTAAGAGAGAAGCAAGGAACAGACCTTCCCCTAGCGCAGGCTTGCCCAACCCATGGCCCTAAGACCACATGCGACCCAGGATGACTTTGAAGGTGGCCCAACACAAATCTGTAAACTGTCTTAAAGCATTCTGAGATTTTTTTTTTTTTTTTTTGGTGACCTTTTGTATTTAGCTCATCAGCTATCATTAGTGTTAGTATATTTTATGTGTGGCCCAAGATACTTTTTCTTCTTCCAGTGTGGCCCAGGGAAGCCAAGAGGTTGTCCACCCCTGCCCTAGGGCCTTTAAGAGAGCGTGGCCTGGCTGACACCTTGCCTTTAGACGTCAAGCCTACGGAAATGTAGGGGAATAAAGTTCTGTTTTTCAAGCCACCCATAAGGCAACGGCATCAAGAACAGTGCACCACCCTGTCCCCTTCCGTGTTTAACTCCATTGTTGGAAAATGTGGTACTGAGAGCTGTGGGCGTCTCGGGCCCTCCAGGAGAGAGTCACTGTGGTTGGCAGTGACACCAGATGAGAAAGTGAGATTGTTGAGCCATGGCCCAGTTCTGGAGCCTCCTAGCTCTATGGATGAAGCAGGATACATGTGCAGAAGCCATGTGTCATTGCGGGTTCTATTACTTACAGCCAAACACATTCTGTCTCATCTGGTGGCCCCTGACTTCCCTGTTCATTTTGGGAACTGTAAGCCTCATGGGATTTGGGAGCCTGAAGAAACTTTGAAAATCATCTAACTCAACAATTTCATTGGATGTCTGAAGAACTTGAGGGCTCAACGGGAAAGAGGGCTCACTCGGGGCCACACCATAGGTTGGGGACACAGCCTAGACCCACACTAGGTTCTCCATACTCCCAGTCTTCCCCCACATTTCTCGAGCTCCTTGTATTCACATATCACTCACTGGAGCCCGCCACGATGCAGAGCCAAGTTCAGCCTCAGGGACACACATTTATTCTAACCACATGCTCTGTGCAGAGCTGCTGCTCTGAATTATGTACTTCGGAAGGGCCTTTCATCTCACCAAGGGTTTCATACCAGCCAGTCCTGGGCTGTGATTTGTTCTCCAGAGCCATTCAGGGCAAGGGGGAGGAGAAGCAAATGGAACCCCCAGGATCTTTCCTTTCCTGAGAACTCTGACCACCCACTTCCTCCTTCCCCCAAGGCTGATGGGACAGGCGGCATGGTTGATGTGAGCGCGCAGTGACCCACCCCTCACTCTTGGGATCCTGGAAGGGACTCACGTGGTCTTATACGTGGCAGTTTTCCAAGAGTGCAGAGAAATCTAGCTTGGTTGGCTTGGTAAAATTAAGATCTGTCAAATTCAAAGAACCTGGGACTCCAGCATCCTAGGCAGCTCATTTTACAGAAGTGGACAGCAAAGCCCCAAGAGGGTTTGAAGGGGTTTGTCCCAGAGGCAGATAGTCAGAAACTCACACAGCAGCCTCCCCGCCTTACACGTGTTGGTCCAGAGCAGAACAGGCTCTGGAGTTCAGGCAACAAAACTGTTTGAGCGCTGTGATGGGCAGCTTCTGACAATAGGACGCGAATCCTTGCCTTTTGATGTTCATGCCCTTGTGTAATCTCCTGCCCTTGAGGGTGTGCTGGGCCTGGTGACTGCATCTAACCAATAGAATATGGCAGAAGTGGTGG
Source organism: Craseonycteris thonglongyai (assembly GCA_004027555.1). Taxonomy (NCBI): domain Eukaryota; kingdom Metazoa; phylum Chordata; class Mammalia; order Chiroptera; family Craseonycteridae; genus Craseonycteris; species Craseonycteris thonglongyai. The sequence continues at coordinate 45,945 of PVKE010001651.1, read as the reverse complement.
AATGTTACTTCCTTGGTGAGGTTACAAAACACTGCGATTCTCATCTTGTTAGCTCGCTCTCTCTCTCTCTCTCTCTCTCTCTCTCTCTCTCTCTCTCTCTCTCTCTCTCTCTCTCTCCGCCCCCCTTCCCTCCCTCCCTCTTCCTGGCTCCTCTTCTCCAGAACTCACTCTGATGAATCAAACTGGAGAGGTCTACAGGACAAGAAGCTGAGAGCCACCATCAGCCACTGACCAGCAAGGAACTGTGAACCTCAGCCCAACAGCCATGGGGGAACTGAATGCTGCTAGTAACCACAGAGTGAGTTGGGAGCAGATCCTTCCCCAGCTGAAAATCCCAATTACAGATGTGTGAGAAGTTATAAAGCAGAAGACCCTGTTCAACTATATCTGGATTCCTGGATCACAGAAACTGGGGGGAAATAGATGCGTGTTGTTTTAAGCTAAGTTTTATATAACGATGGATAACTAAGGCAACCCCCTATTCTAGGATAATATTTAAAATTAACATGCCTCTCACATTCTAGGCAGTGTCAGGAATGAAAAGAAATGGTGACTGTGGATTTGCAAAAGCTTATAGTTTGATGAGCTAAGATATAGCATGTGAAATAACAACTAACGTTTGTATCAAGTGTTTCCTCTGGTGCCAGGCGTTGTGCTGTCTTTCCATGTCTCGATTTCTTTAATATTCTGAATCCTCGCAACAGCCCGTGAGGCCTGTTAGGAGCTCCACATGATGGATGAGAAGACAGAGGCGCAGAGATGAGTAGCTGTCGCAGGCTCCCACGGCTGGGAAGTGGCAGAGCTGGAATTCGATCCCAGGCAGCTTGGCTTCAGAAGGAAGCAAGACAGCGTTCATTCATTCAGAAAACGCTTCAATGCCTCCTGTGTGCTTCACCTGTTGCTGGATATAAAGATACGTCCCATCACCCATGCATCACATTATGGGTGATGTGATGTGGCCTTGTACATCCGGAAACTATCTAATTGTTACCAATGTCACCCCAATAAATTTAACAATAAAAAAAAAAAGGATACGTCCCTGTAGTCAAAGAGCTAGTGGCTCTGCCCCCTCGCTTGTCATAGGTTTCCTCATCTGTGAAGGGGAATGAGGGGAACAATAGCTCACACTGGGTTAAGCTAAGATTAAATGAGTTAGTACTTACTTAGGACATACAGGAGTACCTGGTACATACTGTTAATCTTGTCTAATAAAAATAAATAGATAAATGGCCATGTCAGTTGAGGGTGGCAGTAGCGTGTAATCGCAGGGGCCTGTCTGCTCAGAGTGCAAGGGGAGCCCAGAGGAAATGACCTCGTGAGTTTGTACACATCCCCTTAAGGCCCAGACTACTGGGGGTGGGGGTGGGACGCTTAAGCAGCCTGTGGCCTTTGTCAATGCTTCTTAGTCCCTCATTAAAATAAAGAGCAGTTCTAAAGTTGAACTTCTCCTGCCAAGGTGCCCAGCTCTTTAGTGTTGGCTTTGTTAGCTTCAGCTTCTTGGGCTGAGGGACTTTTGCAAACCCTCTTTCCTAGTCCAAGGGGTCCCTTGCACCCCTAGCTCCCCTCCTTATATTACACTGAGGCTCAAAAGTCATGGGCCGAATCCCTAGACTCCCATCCCTCTCAGCTTTCTAATAAACCCTTCTCTGTGGGTCAGAACAGCAACCCGCCTCATTACTTTGCCCAAAGTTCAAGAGATTAACTATTTGCAACAGGAAGAGGAAAGACTCTGAAAATGCTTAGTGATCTGTGAATGCCACAATACACCCTGCAGACGATGAGAAAGATTGCTGGCAAGGCCAAGGGCCCACTGGAAGTAGCGGCCCATGAGTGCTTCCGGGAAGATACGGGCTTCCAGCTCGGCCTTCAAGAGTGGCCAGGAATGGGAGGACGGAGCGGTGGGGCAGCCATGCAGGGAGCAGCAGCCACAGGAGCAGGGGCCATGAGGCTGTGTGGCCAGTGTGGCCAGTGCTCACCCACATTGGGTGCTCCTCTCTTTGGAGCACATGCCCATCCCCACACTTGCTGTTATATGGGGGTCACAGAACTCAATCTGGCTAGTGAAAGTGATGTGTGTCACTTATGGGCTGAAGCCCTTAGTGGATGGAGTGAATGTCCTCTGTGCTTTCTCCTCACACTGTGGCAACCATGGAAGCCTGCACTGAGATGAAGGAGCCACGGACACTGAGCGATTATTGTACGAAGCCCTTGAGAGTCGTCTGGAACCAAGTTGGATTCTGTGTGAATGAGAAGTAAATCTATGTCGTGTCAAGCTACTGACATGTTGTGGTGCCTATTTTTGTGGAAGGCTGTGTGTCGAGTGGCAGGATACAGGATTGGATTTGTTAAGAGGGCCCAGGCACAACCTTGGTGTGGGGTGTCAGCATCACATGGGGAAACGAATACCACCACAAAGAATTCTAATTCAGTGGAGTGAGGACTGAGCAGGGCTATTTTTTAAACTGCCCCACTGATCTTAAGGTGTCATCAGGATGGAAACCCATAGATATGCCCAGCTTCACCCCTTACTGTGATGAAATCTTAAGTCAATTGTTTTATTCCATAGGCCCTATGTTTTGGACTGTACAGCCATTTCTCACTTAACAACCTACTTGTTTAATGACTGCTCAGACTTATGACCAGGTGTCTAGCACAGGGAATCCCTTCTCAGGCTTTGTCTCATTTCCGCGCTCAGTTACTCATCACTACACAAAGCGTTTGTAATCATGCAAGACTACATCATTTATTGATAAGTATAGTGTCAGATGATAAGTATTGAAAAATACATACCCTATGGCCCCACAACATACCACAGGTCATCCACCTTTAAGCTTCTCACTCATCGACCAATTCACTTAATCTGGTTGTGGGAATAGAACTTGGTTATTAAGTGAGGAGTGCCTGTAAAGGGAGAAGAGTGTTATGAGACCAACAAGCTCAAAGCTGACATTTCACATGAGAAAGGCTTTATAAATTATAGGGCTGGACAAAAGAAGAGTCATTTTGTTCTTCACGCGCTAAAGGCCTAAAAGGACACTCGCTCAGACTTGGCCCAGTGGACTGTTACTCACTTTGAGACCACATGTGGCTGAAATGTTGTGTCTGGAGTTGGCATCGCTGACTGCTGCCTGGTCCCCCTGCCAGGAGATACTCAGGCAGGACAGGCAGTAGGATTCTTGGCACTTCTAACCTGACCGTGGTGACAGTGCCCAGTTGCTCTCCATCCTCTGATGATGCTTCGATGTGTCCCCCACTGACTGAATTAACATCCTGGCACCTGTCGTCTTCCAGATAACAATGATTTCACAGCATCCTCCTTCCATTACCAGATGTATTCATTTTTATTTTCATCAGAGTTACACATACACACACACACACACACACACACACGAGGGGGACTCAGAAAAACTGGAATGACCTTCTGGAGGCCGGGCCCCTTGTAGAACAAGCTTCCCGTGCTAGGGCAGTGTTCTAGGAGCCCGTCTGCATCAGTGAACCAGCTATTGTTGTAGCAAGAGGCTGAGTTCAGCTTCAGCGAATTTTTCTGTAGACTCTTTCAACGCGTTTGCCCACTTCATGATGTGGGATTTACACGAACAATGTGCGGCATGACAGCGCACCTGCCCACACTGCGCTGGTTCAGTAGCTTTTAACCAAAAAACATTATGACCCTTGTGCCCCACTCTCCTCGAAGGACTTATTTGTGTTTCCCCAGATGAAAAAAAAGTCCTCAAAAGGAAACGTTTTCCTGATGTGGACAAGGTGAAACAAAAAAATAACAGAAATACTATAAGGCATCAAAATCGACCAATTTAAAAACTGTTTTGAGCAGTGGAAAAAGCATCTTGATAGGTATAGTGCATCAAACAGAGAGTATTCCAAAGGTGACTGAAATTTCAACCTGTAAGAATACATGGACAATTTTTTTTTAATTATATTTTATTGTTAAATTTAATGGTGACATTGGTTGGTAACAATAAGATAGTTTCCCGATGTACAACTCCACATCACATCACCCATGCATCACATTATGTGCCCAGCTCCCAGAATCAGGTCCCCCTCCAACCCCATATATCTGGTGCCCACTCCCCACTCCCCACACAACTCTCCCTCCCCCCTCCTCCCTCCTCTCCAGGTAAACACCAAACCATTGAGTGTATTAATTTTTTAAGATCATTTTTATTGTTTTTTGACAGAGAGAGAGACAGAGACAGACAGAGAGAAGGGGGACAGCCCAGAACAGTCTCCGTAGTTGCACATCATTGGTTTTTCCACATAGCTTTATTCCACAGGCGGGCGAGGGGCTGCACAGGGCAGGAACTGGGCTGGTGTCTTCACCCTGGTGAGAACCGAACTGGGGGCACTCCCCAGCTCAGCACACGGGTCCGCACAGGCCGGGGCTGGGATTCGATCTCCAGTCCCCAGGGCTGCAAAGTGAGCACTCAACCCACTGAGCCATCCCGGCCTCCCCTATGGACAATTTTTGATAAACAAATTTCAGTTTAGGGGAGGTCTACTTTTCTATATTTAAGTCAAATAGGTTTGGAATATAAAAGAACACTGTGCAACTAAATTCTTTCCGTCCAGAATCTCTTTTTTCAACTCTTCAACTCTTTCCTCTGATATTTATTTCCCTCTCATTGGCTTTTTCTAGATGTTTTTTCCTTTAAGACATTATCCTTTGACTTGCTACTGTGGAGTCCAAGCATTTAGCATTCTGATACTACTCCTCCTATCATACTCCCCCAACAGCATAATCACATCCCTTACCAGTCTCCCAATAGACTTTCATCACAATTTTTGGTTAAAAATGAGTATTAGATGTTTACATTAACATTTATGATTATACTCACACTCTTTAGAAAATAACTATGTGTGATAATGGTTTCTTTCTTAGACTATTTTTAATATTTTTTGAGCTAATCATTGTCCTATTTTGTTTATTATTTTACTCACAGTTTAGACTTTGGTGAAGGATGACAGCTCAATGAATGTGCTCTATCTGCCACTATCAGCTGCACATTATAGCATTATTTTCCACGATGTGGAAGTGTAATATTTACAAATGAGCCCTTCAGAGCCTCTCCTTCATTCCACAGACATTAGCAGAATCGGGCTAGATGGCAGCATCATCATTTTACCCTGTTTTCTAGTCTCTATCTAAGATAAATAGAAATCTTCACTTAGTTGCTCACAAAAAAATGTGTTTTCCAGAGACTGGGAGAGCAGGGTGTTTTCTTTAGAGTAGGAGCTTCTTGAGAGTAGAGGTTTTAACTTCTCATCAGACTGGGGTCGCTGAGGGCAGGGCTGTGTCTCCCCTCAGACTGGGGCTCCCTGAGGGCAGGGCTGTGTCCTCCCCTCAGACTGGGGTCCCTGAGGGCAGGGCTGTGTCTCCCCTCAGACTGGGGTCCCTGAGGACAGGGCTATGTCTCCCCTCAGACTGGGGCTCCCTGAGGGCAGGGCTGTGTCTCCCCTCAGACTGGGGTCCCTGAGGGTGGGGCTGTGTCTCCCCTCAGACTGAGCTCTCTGAGGGTGGGGCTGTGTCTCCTCTCTTCTCTATAATTTCTCCAGCTAGCCTCACCAAGTGTCTAAGATGGGGTTCTCCATTTGGGGGTTGGAGACTCCACCTGGAATTGTGAAACCCCAAGAGTTTCTCAGGCCCTAGAGCTGCCTCCCTTTCTGACCCTTTTTCTAGTGATGACCTTGGCTCTTCTGGAAGCAAAGAACACATACTATGCAGGCCTCCATCCTGCTCTCTGAGCCTGTGAAGACTAAGGTGATCAGATTTTAACATTGGTAAAGCGGGACACCATTGACCGGGGGGGAGGGGGTTCTTGATTAAAAATGTCTATCTCCCGCCGTTCCCTAGCTTGTTGTGCATTCTTTCCAAAAATCGGGACTTTTTTAAAATGCCGCGGGATGCGGGACAAATTGTTAAAAAGTGGGACGTCTGGTCACCTTAGTGAAGACATCAGTCTTCTCTCAAGGATGTCCCTTCCCTTTCTTTTCCTTCTTACTGACCTTGTCTATGGAGAGACACAGGATGGCATGAATAATAGATTATTCATCTGGAGCCTCTCCAGTCAGTGAGACTCACCATCCAGTGCGCACTCATGTTATGTGACCAACACATTACAGTGGCATCAGAGGTGGCGTGTCTGCCAAAGAGCATGAGATTAGAGGAAGGAGAGAAGCCGGGAGGAAGGACACGCTGTAGGAGGTTCTGGGCAGGCCAGGTTCTGGGCTGCTTATGCTCAGCTACCTTCTCTCATTTAACCCATTTCCATTGGCCCCAAGATTACTCTCCGGTGGCACTTGCAGCTGCAGCGTTCACCCCGAGATAACTCGCGAATGATAGTCCTAACCTTACCCCTAAACTTTGCTATGAAGTAGTTCACTTTTATTACTATTTTTGCATTGCTCTATAGTGATAGTCTTTGGAAACAAGTGACATCATTCTATTTATAGCATGCTGTTTTTAGTAGTGGTATTTCCATTTATAAAATATAGCCATTCTGATCACTGAAAATGTTAAATCCTAGAAAATGTCGCATTCCTACACATGAAAAATATTATTAAATACTGATCATTACATACATTTCTGTTCCATTAGGATTAGAGACAAGTTCTATTTAGAAATAACTCCAGGGAAGCCAGGATGGCTCAGTGGGTTAAGCGCTTACTTTGCAGCCCCGGGGACCGAGGATCGAATCCCGGCTCCGGCCCATGTGGACCCACATGCTGAGCTGGGGAGTACCCCCAGTTCAGTTCTCACCGGGATGAGACCCCAGTCCAGTTCCTGCCCTGTGCAGCCCCGTGCTCACCTGTGGAATGAAACTATGTGGAAAAACCGATGATGTGCAACTATGGAGACTGCTCTGGGCCCCTCCCCCTTCTCTATCTCTCTTTTTCCCTCTCTTTCTCTGTTAAAAACAATAAAAATAAACTGTAAAAAAACAAAAACAAACAAAGAAATAACTCCAAGAACAGTTTTTATACTTTTCACATTGAAAACCATTGAGAAATGCTCCAGCCTCAAAGAACATGTTTACGTAAGATGACAAGAACACGGCCGTGAGCTGCACTGTTTTCCTGAGCGGGAAATAGGTTAAGCCTCCTAGTGACCAGTGAGGAGGCGCTGGAACCCCCCTGGGGAGTGAGAACAAGCTGACTGGCCCAGAGCCCCCTGCGTTCCTGGTGTCAGGACTGTCCCTAGCTGCTGAGAAGCTGGCTGGGGTGTGCCATGGAAAGCCTGAAAGCAAAGGTGTCCCAAAAGAGACACCGAGATGGGCCAACTAGACCTAGGAGCTGTCGTCCCCAGAGGAGGGAGCCGCCGGCCATTGTGTCACATGACATTGGGTCTCTCCACCAAGGTCCTTTGAGTGAGTTATGGAGGGGATCACCCAGTGTGCCCAGCAGATTTCAGCCCCCAGAGCCTGGTGGTGCTCATGGTAGAGACTCCCAGGCTGTCTTGATGGACAGGAGGCTAGGGGTCAGCTGGGGGATGGTTGCAAAGACTTATGAGAGGTAGCCACAGTGAAAGCACACCTCTCGGAGCTCTTTTTGCAGAGAGTGTACACCTGAGCCCTGCTGGCTTCTCCCAGAATCCACCACTGCGTTGGCACTAAGGTTACCCTTACCAAGTATGGCCACTCCCAGCATTCAACCATCTACCCTTCCTCTTCACTGTCCTCCAGAAGACTCAGCCTGGCTTTGCAGCTTGACTTTCTCCCATTCGCCTCCAGCTTTCTGCCCCTTTACCTCACAGGTATATCTTCTCTCCTGCAATTCTGGCATCTGCTTCAGAGAACCTAGACTCATGCAAGGCCTTGTACTCCAGTGCTTGGGTCAGACACAAATGCTCACCATCAGGCACTGTCCCATCTAGAACTGATTGGTAGCAGACATACCGTATTTGTAATGTATCATAGACCATCATTTGACTGGAGTGGAGCCCTATACTGGAAGCACAAAAGCCCCGGTGCTAGAGTATATCTGCTGAGTAATGAAGGCAAAGAGTGGTAGATGAGTTCAGGGGGATGAGGGGACCAAATCAGGTAGGATCGGTGGCCAGCTTGGGACATCATTCCCAATCTGATGCATAGCAGCCCCTCATGGGGGCCAGGCCCTTAGCCCTTTCCTGGTTTCCTCTGGTCCATCAAAAGCGGGACCTGCTTCGATCGCTTTCTCTAAGGCCGCAGCATCATAAGTGGCCTCCTTCCTCCTGAGACCCTTTCTGATACTTCTTGGTCAGCAGCACCCAAGTGCTCTATCTTGGGATGGACAGAAGTCTGGTGTTTATTAAGGGGTCAAGGCTAAGAGTCCAAATCCAGACTTCAGGGCCCTGCTCAGCCATACATTAGCCCTGGGGCCTTGGACAAGTAAGTTAGCCTCTTAAAGCCTCAGTTTCCTCATCTGCACAAAGACGATGCTAGCAGCACTGGTAAAAGCAGCGAACGGGAAAGCCTGGATGGCTCAGCGGGTTAAGTGCTCACTTTGAAGCCCTGGGGACCAAGGATTGAATCCCGGCCCCGGCCCATATGGACTCATATGCTGAACTGAGGTATGCTTCCCATGCGGGAGGCCCCCAGTTCGGTTCTTGGTCCCCAGTTTGAACCCGGGCTCGAGGGGGCGTGCCTCCCATGCAGGAGGCCCCCACCCCAGTTCCTGCCCTGCACAGCCCCCGCCCACCTGTGTGGAACAAAACCATGTCAAAAACTGATGATGTACAACTATGGAGATTGCTCTGGGCCCTCCCCCCTTCTCTCTGTCTGTCTCTGTCTCTCTTTCTCTGACTCTGTCAAAAATAAAATAAATCTAAAAAAAGAAAAAAAGTAGCTAACACTGACTTGTCGCCTACATCCCAGACACTACTGCCAGTGCTTCACATCTATTCTGAGGTCCATGTCTCTGCGGTGGCTGATGTTGTTAACTCCACCTCATAGAGGAGGTCGTTTAGCCACAGTAACTGTCTTGAGATCACAGGCTGGTGAGGAGCACAGGGAGGCTACAGACCCCAGGGCTCTTGCTCCATGGACCCCTGACTTATGCTGCCTTTGCGTGCTTATTCCATGGCGCTATTGGGAGAACTGGGTGAGATTAGCCAGTGTCCTTTAGGCGAAGGCCAGCCCTGACACATGTCTGGGTTCTGACTTTTGAGCTCTCTATGACAGTGAGTGGACGGAAAGCACTTTACCCTTTTATTTGTCATTCAGTGGAAGCATATGTACCGGGCACTGCCCTTATGCCAGGTTGCGTGGCAGGTACTGGGATGAACTAGTGAGCAGGACACTCTTGTCTTTGACCTCCCAAACCTTATGGTCCACAGGGAAAGACAGACGTTAAACAGGTAATTTTCCAGATGACTAACTTACAGTCAGGGTCTGTGCTATAAAGAAAAGGAGTTGGGTACACTGAGAAAATGTGACATAGTGACCTGGCATATGTAAAAATTAGTAACCTGAGTCTCAGCTTTGGTCAGCTTCAGTATGATCCTGGTCCTACAGAAGACACAGAGCCATGTCCACAGAGAGCCCCAGTCTGAGGGGTGACACAGCCCTGCCCTCGGGGACCCCAGTCTGAGGGAGACACAACTCCACCCTCAGGGACCCCAGTGTAAAGGGAGACACAGCCCTGCCCTCAGGGAGCCCCAGTCTGAGGGGAGACACAACCCTGCCCTCAGGGAGCCCCAGTCTAAAGGGAGACACAGCCCTGCCCTCAGGGACCCCAGTCTGAGGAGAGACACAGCCCTGCCCTCAGGGACCCCAGTCTGAGGGGAGACACAGCCCTGCCCTCAGGGACCCCAGTCTGAGGGGAGACATGGTGGCCCTGTCCTCAGGGACCCCAGTCTGTGGGGAGACATGGCCATGCCCTCAGGGAGCCCAGTCTGGGGGAGATACAACTCTGCACTCAGGGAGCCCAGTCTGATGGGGGGAGATGAAACCCAAGTGCCTACTTTTATTATAAAAGAGGGCATGCAGGGACCTAATTCTGAGAGTACAGCTGAGGTCGGTGAACAGGATACAAGGCAAAGCAGAGACTCTGCTCAAGACTAAAGAAGTGTTCTTCAATCGACAGGGTTGGCATTCTGGGGTCCTGTCCAGACCCAGGCCAAGCATAGCCTAGGAGGATCTGTTTTCACTGGCCGCGTGGTAAGGTGGGCATGGGTCAAGGCAGAAGTAAGAATGGGTCATACAGTTAAGAAATTCAGGCCAAGTGCTAAAGAAATGAGAGTTCTTACTCTGAGAGAGTTGCAAAGTCGGTAAATAATACGGAGGAGACAGGAACTCCCCACCACTCCATTATCAGGAGTGCAGGAGCTTCCAGAAAGATTTATCTGCATTTGTGTACCGGGCTCCTCAGAGTTAGAAATGGAAGTGAAACGGGAGCAGAACCCAGGGCTGTGGCCGTGTGCAGTGTGTGGGATGAGCACTTAGCACGTGTGCTCGAAGGATGGCTATGAGGCCTACTCAACTGCTGGCTGCGCAGCTGAAGAGCGATATTTTTTCAAGTGAAGTAGCCGGGGGAAATTTTTAATGAATCCTATCCAACCATAAAATCATGTAGAAGATGAGTCCTATCTGACAATGAAATAAAAGTGAAACAAATTACTAGGTTCTCCTATTTGTAGGACAAATTAATTTCATGTTTAGAATACTAATTGTTTGCTGAACGGTCTGTAGGCACGAGCTGCCTAAGCATTAGAGTTTGGAGGGGCCACAGAGGAGGGTGGGGGTGGCAGCAGCCCAGCCTGGGGTCCTCTGCTCAGACCCTGACTTCCCTGCATCTCTCTCCAGTGCCGGGATTCAGTGGGTACAACGTTGCTCAGTATGTGTGTGCTTTTAAATGGTTTCTTATATTTTCTGTTTCCCTCAGAGATGTGCCTGGGTGTAGCAGTTGTATTCCCTTCTTCAGATGCCAGCCATCTCAGGGCAGGGTTGTGTCCCCCCTCAGACTGAGGTCCCTGAGGGCGGGGCCGTGTCTCCCTTCAGACTGGGGCTCCCTGAGGATGGGGCTGTGTCTCCCCTTAGACTGGGGTCCCTGAGGGCAGGGCTGTGTCTCCCCCTCAGACTGGGGCTCCCTGAGGACAGGGCTGTGTTTCCCCTCTCTGATCAAGGACAAGGCATGGATCTTTCCTACTAGGCTGCAGATTCCCTGAGCAAAAGGGGTCTTGCGGAAAGCTACAACCTCTTTTCTCTGAAAAGTGAGCAGATACACAACATAGCCTCTCAGCGATCATAGACCCTCCACAATGGCTTCCACACTCCTCCTTTAAATAGAGAGATGAAGCCTGGAGTACAGCCATGATAACACTGACATACCAAGTTTCTTGTATATACAGGACATGTTTTCTCTCTCCCCTTCCCCCTTTTATGCCTCATGGTAGAAAATGTAAGTTAATTCCTAATTATCCCCATATAAGTGATTATGCTAGCAGGTTATCTGTAGACTGTTTAAAAACCCACTAACTGTGTACCCTACTGACCCACTAACTCTGGGGTCACTTGCCCCAGTTTGAGTGGTGCCTGTTCAGAAGATACTTGGATCTTGTTCTGGTGACCTAGGCTAGTAGTTGTAATGGTACCTTTTACTGGTCTCCTATTGGGCCAGCACTATCTCACCTGCTATATGTGTGTATATGTATGTATATGCTAATCTTCATGCCTTCTGGGCATCGTAGGCTTGATTAGCCTCCTTTTACAAGCTAGGCAAACAAGACTCCAAAACTTTACTGACACAAATTGTACCGCAGCTAAGTGTGTGGGGAGGGGTTTGGATTGAGCTCTGTTGAACTCTCCCACACTGCGCTTCCCAACACCGTGCACAGTGAGGCAAGCTAGCCTACCACCAATCTATCCCCCAAATGTGATCACATTCTTTGTGTGAGCACACACACACAACTTCATCTCCTTAGTTAGGACAGAGGATTGAGAACTTGATGCATACATTTTGCTTTAGAGTCTCCAGGTCTGTGTCCAGCTCAGTTCTGGCTTCCAGAGTCTGAGTAAACACTTGGTAGGTAGGTGCCTGGATTGTGTCAGGCACTAAGCACACGCGAGAACTTGGTGTGGCAGTTGCATTCTTGTGGAAAATCCCTCATGTCTGCTGTTGCCCCTTAAGAAGTGTCTGTAGGGCTTTGTCTTGGCTTTGGTCTCACATCAGTTAAGGCTAGTTGTGTGACTTTTGTGTAATGTCACAACCTTTTTGAGCTCAATTTTCTAGCTATTCAGGGAGACATTCATACCAGGAGTCCCCAACCCTCAGGCAACAGACTGATTCCAGACTGTTAGGAATTAGGCTGCACAGCGGGAAGTTAGTGGTGGGTAAGTGAGTGAAGTTTCATCTGTACTTACAGTCGCTCCCCATTGCTTTTATTACCACCTGAGTTCTGTCTCCTGTCAGGTCAGCAGTGGCATTAGATTCTTATAGGAGCACAGATCCTATTGTGAACTGTGCATGTGAGGGATCTAGGTTGCGCTCTCCTTATGAGAATCTAATGCCTGATGATCTGAGGTGGAGCTGCGGCGGTGATACTAGCGCTGAGGAGCAGCTGCAAATACAGATGAACATGAGCAGAAATGTCTGATGCACAGAGACCACAATAAATCAACTACTTGAAAACTCTTATCAAAACCTTGTCAGTGAGTGGCAAGTGACAACTGAGCTGTATCTGGTGGCAGGCTTTATAGTGGCAAGTGAGTTGGTGTACTTCAACTGTACGGCTGCATCTGGTGGCAGGCTAAGTCAGAATCTGACACTTATTTTAGCCTGTGTGTGGCCCGCCCCTTATTTTATTTGCCACGTCCATCTGCACCCCTTTCTTGTACTGTGCACTAGTCTCTGATGGGACCATCTAGTTACAGGAAAACCAGCTCAGGGCTCCCACTGATTCTGCCATATGGTGAGCTGTATAGTTATTTCATTACATGAGTATATTACAATGTACTAATAATAAAGTGCACAATAAATGTAAAGCACTCAAATGATCCCCAAAGCATTTTCCCCATAGCCCCACCCCAGTCCACGGAAAAAATTGTCTTCCATGAAACTGGTCCCTGGAGCCAAAGAGGTTGGGGACCGCTGCTTTAGACTAATCTAGTGTCACTATGGCCTTCCAGGTACAACGTGCCAGGATCTATGAAGTTCTTGTCTAGGATGAGTGGTGGGTGTGGTGGGGAGAAGGCATCTTCTCCTGCTCATCTCTATGTCTAACTTATCTGCCATCCTTTCGATGACTTTTGCACCCTAGAAATGCTTACACCGGGGGTTTCTGTCTCAGGGAAATGAATTAGAGACCAGGAGGCATGTAGGCAATATGATGTCAGATCATTCCTTGAAGCCAGTAACTGTAGATGTGCAGCTCTGGCTGCAAAGTGCAGCCCCTGACAGCTGATGGGCTAACAAACAAATGGATGAATAAATGCATCTGATCAAGACTCTCCAGAAGGCCCCACTCCGGGTCTGATTTCTCCGCTTATCCAGCTCCCTCTGTGCCTGGAAGGCAACAATTTCCCTTTGTAGTGTGTCCTTTTGTGTCAACTGCTCAAAACGTTTCACCAACAATTGCACTCTGTACCCATTTCCATGCCACTAGCCATTTCCACTGCTCCCCAATTTTCCTCTTCACCACACCTTGCTTCTGCCCTCTCTCCTCCTCTGCTCATTCTTGCATTTCATAATTATGATGGATCCTGAGCAAGCATGGAGAGCCAGTCAGTCCTCTGGGATCAGCCCACTAAGCAGGCGCTCATGACAGAGAACCTGTGCTGTAGCTAGTAACCTTCTCTTTAGTATGTCAATCTCTTCTGCACAAAAAGAATGTCACTATTTCACTTTAAATAATTGCTGAGAGGACTCAGAGTGCTGGGAATGTAGCTGAGGCTGTAGCTGAATGTTTAACGTTTCAATGAAAGCCTTTCTGATCAATGTTTAGCATGTATCTGTCTGCTGAAGAAAGACAGAAAGGAGAACAAAATAGGGTGAGGAGAAGAAGGAGGGGGAGGAAGTGAGGAGACAGGGAGGAAGAGAAGGAAGAAGGGAGAAAGAGGGAGGGAGGGGCACCCAATGAGCAAAAGATAGACAGAAGAAGAGCAAGACAGACACCCCTGGGAAACCCCCACACAGCAAAGCGAGGCCCCACGGTACTTGCACGCTGCACTGCCAGGCCCGTTCTTCATTCAGATCCATAGAGCGGTAAACTTGATTCTGAAGACAATACAAATTGCTCACTCCCTGTCCTGGGTTGCTGATTCCTATTTGTCCTGGGCCACCCATATCGCCCGAGTCTCTAGTCTCCACTCCCTCAGCTCCTCATCTTTTACTGTCTCCCCAAGACCACCTTCAACAGCCTAGTCATGGAGACCCCGATCGCCCAGGCAGCAGGGCTCACATAGGCAGACCCCTGGGTGTCCTTCCAGACCGAGGCGCTGTGGCTCTCTCCCTGAGGTGGGCATGTCCTCTGGTTCACAGAGTCCTCAACGTGATGGGTCAGCTGAGCCACCAGTGACAAGGAAGTACGGCCATTCGAATGGCAATTTGACCATAATAACAAGTCAGGCTGAGGAGTTTAGGTCCAAACTAGATGTGGACAGGGAAAGCACTCAGCTGGGAGCGGAGCCTGAGCTGCATTCTTATAATCTTTTCTTGGGAATTCAGCCATCAGCTCTGTTCAGGGCAGTTGAGTATTAATCAGCAGCTGTGTGTGTGTATGCGTGTCATGAGTGTGCATGCCTGTGCTTTCAGGCCCAATATCTCTGATCTCCCCTCTGCTGCCACCTCTCTTTGCTAGCCTTAATGACAGCAATTTAGGAGGCGTGCTAAAGAGTGCAAAGTAAACCTATCAATATTTCACTTAAGAACGGATTTCTGTCAGATGGTATCGGAGGCCTCTAAATGGGAAATATGAGACTTGTTCTCAGGTAGACACACACACACACCTCTGATGAATTATTAACAAATGATTCATATGATTTCCTTTCTGTCTCAGGCACTAGGAACAGCTGCAGTCAGAGATGAGCATTGCTACCAGAGCTATTTGCCGAAAGCACATTAAAATACACACACACAAACTGGGGCTCTGTGGACGGGGGCTTCCTGGTGAGGAAAGGCCAGGAGGCACCAAGGCTCAGTGCTCCTGCCTCTCTGGGTTTGTCGGAGGAGGGGAGAGGGACTTATAGGAGGGCAGGGTCAGCAACAGGCAGACAAGGCACAGCATCCATGTTGGGGCAGGGAAGGGGCTGGCAGGGCTCAGGATCCCTCATGTTCCCTCCCCTGCTCTTTCCTTCACCTCCTATGGATCCAGAGCCTCAGGACCTCACTCTCCGCTGTGCTTTTTCAAACACGGGGTCTGCAGGTGGGTTGCTCACTGCTTTTGACCCTAGTGTGGAACACAGCACATCCTGGTGGACCAAGAATAGGCTTTGTCATCCAACAGAGCAAAGTCACTTGCTAACTACATGACCCTGGGCAAGTCACACCTTTCAAAACTCAGTTTCCCCAATTCCTAATGGGGAAACTAGTGACGTCAAATTTCAAACCCCTGTACAGAGGAGCGCTCCAGAGAGCCAGCTGGATGGCAGAGAAGAGATGGCAGGCTGACCAGATGTCCCATTTCAAACAGGACAGAAAACAACAGTACTGTCTTATTTCAAATGGTCCATGGGGTCAGCCTACTGGCACCTTGAATTTAGCCCAGTGAAATGAGGCTGACCCCATGTGCCATTTGAAATGGGACAGTGCCATTGTTTTCTATCCTGTTTAAATGGGAATGTCTGGTCAGCCTATGACATGGTGACTTCTTGGTGTGATTAGTTCTGAATGTCACACCTTAAAAAGAATATTGACCAATTCAATTTTTCTATAAAGAGGTGACTAAGGTGCTGAATGGTTGGAAAGCCATGGTCATGCAACAGCAAATCAAAGTGACTAGAAGTATTTCGCCTGGTGAACTTGTGTCTCAGAATAATGTACTTGCCCTCTTTAAGTGCATTTTCAAAATCCTGTTGCCCATGAATGATCAGAGGTGTTATGTGAAGCCTTTAGGGAGAAACAGAAATAACAGAAAACATTCAGATTAATAGAAAGGATGTTTTAACCATCAGAATGGCGTGAACATGAATTGAGCTACTTCAGAGGATACTGTGTCTCTACCATGGACCATTTTCAAGAGAGGCTGAGCAAACAGTTGGCAGGGATGTTATAGAGGTCACTTGGCAATTCCACCTGGAGGCTGTGATTTGAGGTCATCTAATCTCTGCTTCCATCTGGAGGGGCCTTCATTCGAGCAACACTCCTCTCCTCTCTCCATCACCTCCCTCGTTGCCATCCCAGAGAAGTGATTTCTCTGTTGGTGCATTTTGGGGAATCTGAGTGTTCTACACTTTAAGGACCTTCCTGATGACAATAACACAATG
This sequence comes from Craseonycteris thonglongyai, assembly GCA_004027555.1. Taxonomy (NCBI): domain Eukaryota; kingdom Metazoa; phylum Chordata; class Mammalia; order Chiroptera; family Craseonycteridae; genus Craseonycteris; species Craseonycteris thonglongyai. The sequence continues at coordinate 29,533 of PVKE010001651.1, read as the reverse complement.
TCATGGCTCCTCTTCACCATGCAATGTGGGTGGAACTGTGGATGTCCAGCTCTGCCTGAGACTCACTCAGTCTGTCAATTTCAGGTACCAGGCGTTCGGAAGCCCACCTGACTAAGAAACCCAAATGCCATGGTCTCCACTGCGCTAAAGGTAAGATCTGGTAATAGTTGAACTCAAGACCCTAATGGTAGGTCAACTTCCTAAAGTTGGAACATACTCATAGAGTAGCCAAAGCCTATTTGCTTTCAGATCGTTCATGTCCTTTGATCTTCCATCTCTTTCCCAGCCTCCCTTGTTAACTAGCCTCTTGCCGGGACAGCCTTTGGAAAGGTGAAAAGTGAATGGGAGACTGCAGAGAAGAAAGTGAAAAGGCAGGGTCAGTCTCTCTCTCTCTCTCTCTCTCTCTCTCTCTCTCTCTGCTTTAATGGATGTCTTTAGGGTCTGAAACTTTTCCAACACGTTTCCTGCTCCTGCCTGACAGCCTTAGCCTCTGATGTTTGTAACAGCACCTTCTGTGGTCCCTCCAGCCCTAAGGATCATAGTGGCTTCTGCTCTTGCTGACCTCTGGTTACTTCCCTGTCCCTTTGTTGACTCTTCCAACACTGACGTAACCAGTTTTGTCTGTTGGAAATATCTAAGGTGGTTTATATTTTCATGACTGGACCCTGACTGATACAGAACAGTTTCCACTTGGAGACTTTATGTGGCTGATTCCCAGTTGACAAGTACCTCAAAGGCCACCATATGATTCTCAAGACCCCTGGGAATCTCTCCAAGCCTCAGCACCCTGACCTTCAGGCCACCGAGTCCTGAGTGTACTAAGGAGGGATGAAGTCACGGAGGCTGCATGGGGTTGGTCAGGTGGGATGCAACAGTGTCTGTTACAAGCCTGGGCTTCCCTGCCCAGTGAGCACTGAGCACTCCTATAGCAGGTGGGCAGAACAGTGCCCTGTAGGAGGTGGGCTCTCTTACCTCCGATGTTCTCCACACAAATGATTTCCCTGGAAGCTGCAGCCTGTTCCATCAAGGTTGCCAGCCCACTTTCTCCACTTCTGGCTGCTCCCTTGGAGACAGCTCTCCAGATCTTCCCCCATCATGGCCTCTGAGTGCTCTGGGCTAGACCGTCCACTTCGTGCCCCTGCCCCGTGGGCCGGCCCTGGATCTGGGGCCCCCGTCCCTTTCTCCTGTTTCTACCTATGAGCCTGCAAATGACAGACCTTGTCAGAGACAGGTCTCTCACATCTGCTGGGTGTGTCACAGGTGTTGGTGCCCATCAGTGAGCCCCATTCTGTCTAAGAACACCTCAGAACTGCAGCCTCGGCCTGCACAGCCTTTCTATGGGCCTGGAATGGGGCTGGCTGCAGATGCAGAAGTAGACTCCACCTTGGGGGGGGGGGCGCGTGTCTGTTGAACCAGCTGCACTTTGCATCACTTGTATTCCCACTAGCAACCTGGGAAAATTGATTTTGAGTTTCCTTGCCTAGAGAAAGAAGTAGATGACTTAATAAACTCTAGGAGATTATTCCATGAGTGTAGCATAAGAACCTCAAGGTTTCCATCTCCAAACTAATCTTTATAAGCATCGCTATGGCTATCTCCATCCCTGGGACAGCCATGGCCTCCTATCACCAATACCCCCATCACTACCACAACCACCAACAATAGCATTACTGTCACCATTGTCACCACCATTCCTAACACCGCCCCATGGCTATCAGTGCCCCTATTACTGTCACTAGGACCACTGTTACCCAAATTGACACTAGAAACACCATCAGCCTCAGTGTCTTGTACATCATCCCTCGCCCCTCATTCTCTTCCATAACATTTGGCTGGGCTGGGCACTGTACGGCAAGGACAACGTCGGAGCTCTAATAGTGACTGTCACAGCTCCATGGGAACACAGCAGCAGGGCAACAGTGTGAGATGAAAATGAAAGCACACAGGGTCATCACTTTGCACACAGCATGTCTTTCAGTGGAAGGAGCAGCAACGGAAAGCTTAGGGGAGAAATGATTTGGGGGAAGCCGCACCCAGAGGAGGCAGTGGACTTGCACCAGCAGTGGGAGACAGGATGCCAGGAACCACCCAAGTCATCAGCCGGAATGTATAGGGGTGGCGATAAGGGTCAGCTGCACTGGCTGTTGTCCTTCCTTTGGACTCTAACCAGATGACCCAGCTTCCTGGGAGGGTAGGGGACATGATAAGGCAGTGAGAACGAGAGAAGCAGTGCAGGAAGTCTGGGAGTTGGCTTCGGCGCTCTCCTGTTGGACACAGACAATTTCACAGAACATTAACATCAGACAAGCCCACCTGTGACCGTGATAGATCAAGACAATAACTGTCTCCTCTGTAATCATGTCTGAATACAGACAAAATATGAACATTGTCCAGACCTGAAAACGCCACCACTCCCAGCTAATTTTAGCGAGTGCTGCTTGTTCGCCAATTACGGCTTGGCCCTTGTGCTACTTTTTCCTCCCTGTAGATCAAATCAGTCCAGATCCAGCCGTAGGATCGCCCCTGCTTCCTGACAGCACTCAATCTGCAGTGAACACTTGCTTCCTTGGACCCTCCCCCATCGCCTCACTGAAACCTTGGTCCCATAATGGCTTTTCTCCAGCTCTATTCTCTTGCTGGGACACCCCGCAGTCCCCATGATATATATTCTCCACCATTGCAACAAGTAACAAACTCAACTTGTTCCATTACTGGTGTGTTCCTGAGCGTCTTTGGCTGGAGGGCATTGACAGAGGTGTGGAAAGGAATTACCTCTAGTGAAGATGAAAGGGTTAATAATTCTCCTTACCCCACCCCCACCCCGACCCCCCATAGGTGCTGCCTCCGTCCTGGAAGAACATACGGGGTAAGCAGGCTGCAGTGTAGTGAGGCAGCCTCACAGCCTCAGCACCACCTTCTGGGATCCAGCTTCTGTAGCTGATCATCCTGATAAAGGAACGCAGGCTGAATCAGACCCAGGGTTCCTCATGTGTGCAGGTCAATAGGCCATAAACCTCCACGGACATTCCTGCTAGAGCTCTCAAAACGAAACACTTAAAAGTAGGCTGACCAGATGTCCTGTTTTAAACAGGGCAGAAAACAACAGTACTGTCCCATTTCAAATGGCATATGGTCAGCCTCGTCTCACTGGGCTAAATTCAATGTGTCAGTAGGCTGACCATGTGTACCATTTGAAACGGGACAGTATCGTTGTTTTCTGTCCTGTTTAAAATGGTGTGTCTAGTCAGCCTACTTCAAGGCCACCATAACTATAGAATGTCCCTATCCTGGAAGCCATGTGTCCCTGGGCTCAGGACCCTCTGGTGTTTCTCTGCACTATGGGGAGGCCAAGCAAGATCAAGCCCCTTCCTACCTCCTTCGGTGGTCCCACACCTTGTTCTAAGAGTCAGGGCACTGGGCTGCCCAGTAACATTCAAGGCCAAGGTGTCTGCCTCCAAATGTGCCCCAAAGGGGCCTCACATTCCATATCTTAAAGTAAATGAAGATGTTAATCAGGACATCCATCCTTCTGCCTCTGGGTCTCTGAGCTGCAGATACCGGGAACGCAAACCAGTAATGGCAGACCGCACACACAACACACAGTTGTTCCCACATGGAGACAGAGCAGCACAGATCTCTTATACTCAAAGCCTTGCACAGCCTCCTCATCCTCCTGGCCACTCATCCCACCCTGTCAACGCACCGTCCCCTCTTCCATGAGTGTGGTTCTGCCCAGTGAGCTCTAGGGTGAGACCATTTGCTCTGGGTGCATCCTGCTAACTCCACCCAAAAGTTAGACTCTACCTGATGAAGCTGCAGCCCCTACAATAGCCCACTTCCTCCTTTTAACTCCTCTCCACTCTTAATCATCTTCAGCAATTTGGGGCCCAGGTTGTACCCTTGCAGCTTAGAGTTGATTCTGGAAAGGATTCAAACCCATTTGGGGCTGTTGAAATACAGATGGATGTATTTTGCATGTGAGAAAGACATGAATTTGGTGTATCCAAAGAACGCAATGTTATGAACTGAATTATGTCCCCCTGAATTTATACAGTAAGCCCTAATCCGTGACACCTTAGAGTGTGACTGTATTTAGAGCTCAGGCCTCTGAAGAGGTGACTGAGTTAGGTAGGATGAGTCCCTTAGGCTGGGCCCTGATCCAATCTCCTTGGTGGCCTTATAAAAAGAGGAGATGAGGACACATAGAGAGACACCAGAGGCATGTGGGCACAGAGTGCTGACCACGTGGAGAGGCAGCAAGAAAGCGGTCATCCGCAAACCAAGGAGCGAGGCCTCAGAGGAAACCTACGCTCTGACCTTGCTCTTGGACTTCCAGACTCCAGAACAATGAGAAAAGCAATTTCCACCGTCACGCCACTCAGTCTCTAGTCGTTTTTATGGCAGTCCACCTAACATCCCCTCTTCCACTTTTGACTATACTTTACCTTTATCTAGCTCAGCAACATGGCCATGTCCCTGTAGCTCATTCTTGAGTGTGGGAAGGCTACTTCACCACAGCTGTGAAGCCTTAGTTGGGCAACCTCATACAGTCTAGAATTTTCTGAGTGGCCACAGTGGTCCTGCAGTCCAGCTGTGTCAAACCACACACCCTGACCTGGGTCGCTGAGCTGCATGTTCTTCCCTTCGCTAGCCACCCAGCTGGTAGGTTTGGCCCACAGAGCTGCAAGATGGAGCTGGGCTATTCATGTCATCCTGGCCTATCCCTTCTAATTCTGCAAAAGCTTGTGCAAGCTAGCGGGCTCGCTAAGCCTTAGTTTCCGCACTTTCCAGAGGAGAATACTGCCATCTCTACCCGCAAGGGGTTGCTGTGAGGATAAGAGGAGGCAATGCTGGCAATGCACTGACTCCTACCACTGTGCAATGAGCATTGGCGCCCCTGACATGGGTTCTACTTCCGCCTGACATCAGACTTACCTAAGGCTAGGCTGCCCATTTGAAATGGAACAGAAAACAATAGGACTGTCCCGTTTCACACAATACCTATGGTCGGCCTAGTCTCACGAAATTCCAGGTGTCAGTAGACCAACCAGACGTACCGTGTGACATGGGACAGTCCTGTTGTTTTCTGTCCTGTTTAAAACAGGACACCTGGTCCGTCTGCAAACAACTCCCAGAGCAGCTTATGGCCTTTGCTCTCTCTCTGCTTCTGTTCTCTTATTCTTGTTGTCCCCACTGAAGACACCCCAAGAGAGAGCTTCATCTCCATTCCTTGTTCCTGGCTTCTGACAGCTCCTCTGCCCCCAGCCCCAGAGTTACATTCTGGGGCTTTGGTTGACTTTGATATCTGACTGTCCAGGGTGCCTCTTCCCAGCCGTGGCCATGCACTTCCTATTTCCTCCAATAGAGGGAGCTCCTTGAGGACAAAGGCAGCTGCTCTTTCCTCACAGCACCGGCTCCATCCCCAGCCTTGCCACTGGCACTCCACGTCCATGCTCCAGGTGGATGGTGGATGCTGCCGTGTGCCCAGACCCCAAGGAGAAGGTCTAACAATGCCGTCGGCGGTGATGCTTCGTTTGGCGTGGGTACTCTTGGCCTTGAGTTTTAGCCTGACACTGACTCCTGATGCAAACACCACTGAGCACCTCCGTTCATTAAATAGAAACCAGCGAGATGAAGCAGTCTAGAGCTGACTGTAATCGGTTACTCAAGTCTTTCCCCACTGTACCTGGAGAAGTGGCACATGGGCACTTACAGGCACCTGTGCTTGGGTGAAAGTGCCAGTTCTTCCTTTCTCACTTATTGTGCCCTCAGCTCCCACCGCAGTCTAAAAGGACATATGCACCTTGTGTGAAGGGATTGTAAGGAAGAGTGTAATTATTGAGTCTGCAGGGCCTTGTGGACTGTTTTCCAAAGTGAGAGAGGAAAACAGTAGACACTCAGTTCACTGACACCCATGCTGGGTAAATGCAGTATTATTTCTTAGACTTTTTGGCCAGTTGCTTGAGAGTGTCAGTTGCTTGAGTACCAGTTAATGGGGAGTGTACTGTACTAAGAGCAAGGGGACCTGGCATTAGGTGTACTCAGGTTGGAGGCCAGGGGAAACCCCCTCTTTCCTAGGCTTGATAGACAGCTGGGGTGTCCTGGTACTGTGAGTAGGACATATTCCCTACTCTGCTCTCTCATGTATGCTTCGAGACCTTGAGCAGTTTCTTCCCTCCTCTGAGCCTCAGTTTCCTCATCTGGAAAATGGGGTTGCTGTGGCGATGATGCCAGGTAAGGCATGAGAGTCCCTAAGGTCATACTTCATGCAGCAGGTCTTCAATAAATGGTCATTGGAGCCAGCAAGGCCCTTAACCCTTCAGGGCGAGCGATAGAAGATGCACTCCCACAGCTAGGGCTCCCGAGCCGAGTGAGCCAGCACGGGGCACAGAGCTCAGCACCGCAGATGCCCGGCCCTGCCTCCCTGCCTCGCCTGGTGGGCCTACATGGTGGTGCCGAGCTGGCTGACACAGCTTGCTGAGTCCTGCAGTTTTGACAAGCAGCTCCAGGAACCCAGAGGCTCTGCGTGGAAGATGCCTAATTAATCACCACAGTCATGGTGCTGGCAACAGCAGCCGGCCAGGCCAGGCCAAGTTTGTGGTAGCCAGCAGCTGCTCACTCGCCTCGAGCCCAAGGATCCCATCCGCCAGGCCCGCTCACCCTATGACCTGCATCCCAGGGGCATGACTGGGGTAAGCCCAGACCTGGAAGAAAGGGAGAACCACGTTCCTCTGACTTCCAGAGATGCCCCCTGTGCCTCTCCCACGGGCTCTCCTCTGTGGTCTGTTTATTCCCTTGCTGAAGCCCAACTGGAACCGAATCCCACACACTGCAGGAGCCGGAGGACGAGCGCTGGATTTGGACCATGGCTGTAGGGTCTGTGCTGCTCTTACTCACCCTCTCACCTCTCAAAGCCTCCGTTTTCCTATCTGTGAAGTGGGGGCAGCGAGGCCCCTCCTGACCAGCACACAGGACTGAAGTGCATTGCCTAAGGGTGTGGATCGCTTTAGGGGCTCTACCAAACAATAGACTCCTGCAGGTTTCACTGCACCTCGAGGGAGGCCCCTCCCGCCCCCTGGATAGGGACAGCATGTCCTCTGGCTCCTGTCTGTGGGCCTTTCTGAGCAGTAGTACCACTGCTCGCTGTGTTCACATATCTTGGTAGATGTGTCTAGCGTAGAGGCCCTGTGGATGCAAAGATGAAGGCCTGGCAGGCAGAGCTGCTGGGTCTACCACACAACCCAATCTGCACACGCAGCATGCCAGGGAGGGCGTTTCCCATGATTCACAGGACCTGACCCCCACCCCCACATCTGACCTGAGCCCTACCAGCAGAGCCCATTCTGAGCACTGAGAAAAGATCCCCATGTCCCCAAGACCCTGCTCTGGCTGTGGGCCCTTCTGATTTGGTTGGGGGGTGTGGCCCACCCTCAGAACCTTGCATCTAGGTGCAAGAGACCCTCACATCAGTCCAGTGGAAAAGCCCCTCAGGGCACCTGCAAGGCGGCTGAGGGCAAATGGTCCCTTACAAGGAGGGCAGCTGCCGGAGGAGAGACCCTGGGCAGGCCTATGCCCTCACCCTGTGGGCCTCTCTGGGGGAACCCGCCCCCACACCCACCTCCTGAGCCCTGAGAATGCAGAGGCTTTCACTCTGGATTTGGGTAGATTGGGGTCAAGGGCTACCTGTCCCCTGTGCAGCCAGCAAAAGACGCTCCCGACCTCTCTGGACTTAGTTTACCTCTTTGGGGCACTTTTTTCTCCCAGAATGTTCTTGCCAGCCTCTTCAGGTCTCAGTTCTGCCTTTGAGTCTTTTGGTCTTTGTCTTGAGAACAGAAAAGAAAATGCTGATCAATATAATAAGACCTCTTTTAAGCAAAGGAGCCAGGAAACCAAATCCGTCGCCCCTATGAAGAGGAATCGCTAACACTTACATAGCACCTCCCATCTGCCAGGCTCCGGCCTAACGGCGTTTTGTATGTGTACTCATGTCAGTCCTATGAGGTTGGTGCTGTTAACATCCCCATTTTATAGATGGGGAAACTGAGGCCCAGAAAAGTGAAGAGACCTGCCCCAAGTCCCACACTTAGCAGCTAGTAGCTGACATTCAAGCCCAGACAGCCTGACTCCAGGATGCAGGCTCCCAACCTCCAGGCCACTGTCTCTGGCAGACATGGCTTTTTCTGGGTCTAGCTCCCACTCTGCCCTGTGAGCTCAGAGGCAGGAACTCAGCTTCTCCCTCCTTGTCCCCTCGAGCTCCAGGCCTTCTCCCTGGCACATGACCAAGGACTGTTCGTTCCACAAAGGAATGAATGAATGAATGGAAGGCACAGTGTCATATGTTGCTGGAAAGGTGTTTGGAGTCTACATCACAAAAGGATCTCAGATGCCTGGCAGTAAAGAGACAGCAGAGGTTTCAGGCAGGGAGGGCCCTCTTAACACTGTGTTGGGACCCATGCTTGTTGGAGTCACCAGACATCAGCAGTGTTCACCTGGGGTCCAGTCCCGTTTCTGTGCCTCTAGAGCCTTTCTCACTCCTCTCCCCACCACTGTGGGGAAGGTGCACTGCAGCTACCTCTTTAGGGCCAAGTACGTCCCAGTGTGCCACCCAGCGCCCCCCTGCCCCCCTCCCCCCAGGGCCCGGCGGCAGTGAGCATTCTGAGCCCCATTCTAATCTGTGTTGTTATTACTATCAGTAGTATTTTCACTAATCTCCAAAATGTATTCTTCCCCTGGAGGAAGTCGCTCCACATGCTGAAGCTGGAATGCTAAGTGTTCTGCAAAGGCCTAGAAATAATCATGAGAATAAGCAGGGGGTGGTATCTGAGGCTCAAGGTAGGTCAGGGAGGAGGGGACCCCCTGTCCCCTGAGTAATCCTCTTTTTCACAGCATCCTGGGCTGGGTATGAGTCTTCTAAAAGGGGATTCCTTAACCAGGGCTACAGTTGGGGGGGGGGGCACCATTTGGGCCACTTCTATGCATGTTGTGAGAGAAGGGGTAAATATCCAAGGTGGAGTGTGGTGGTGGGGAGGTGGGCAGGCCTGCAGTGTAAGAAATAATGAGTAAAAAGAATCATTCAGTGGATAAAAAGAAATAGGAATCAAACTGCAGGGAAGATTTCAAGTAATCATAAAGGGTTTTTCAAATATATTCACTGCTAAGAGCTACAGATGTCAGGAGAGAAAATTGGTTCACTTACCAATAATAGTTGTGCAGGCTGGGAGGATGCAGACTGGAAAGAAAGTACTGAACAAAGCAGTCCTACCTCCTGCTCTCCCCTATGCTTGGGGGTGGGGAGGAGCGCCTTGTCCACTCACTGGGAGGGTTGGGAGTGGGAGTCGCGGTGCCCTGGGAAGTATGCAGAAGGTCAGAGCTTGCTGAGTGGCCAGGGCAGCTTGGAGGGGACAGCCCTGCCCCAATGCGATCTCCTCTTCCCTCCCCAACAACACATGCACGAGTTAAGTCTGGTCAAGACATTGAGTATCACGCTTCACATTGAGTAGGAGGCTTGTCAATACCGTCATCAAGAACTGATTGATGGTGGATGATGAGCGTAGCCCTTTGTGTGACAGATTGGAGACATTCAAACACATGGTGCCTGCTCTGGGCTTACAACCTAGCTAGGGAGACAAAAACACCATCCCAGAGGAAAAATGAGAAAGTCGGCCGCATCACGCCGGGCGGTCTGGACTGATGATGGAAAATGAGAGTACTCAACGATCATCACAGGAAAGCTTCGGGGCGGCTCAGACAGCGGCCTCGCTGCCTGCGTCCCGTCCTGACGCACCGCTGCCTCAGGCTCTCGCAGGGCCTCCCTGCTACAGCAGGGCGTCCTAACAGCTGCGCTGACCCCGCCTCCACCTTCAGGAGAAAGTCAGGGGCAACTCTGTCACCGAGAAGAATCCCAGGCAGTGAGTTGAAGTTGACTTGAACTTTGTCTGTGAGTGCGGGGATAATTTCACTAACGTCAGGGACAAATTTCATGTAATTCTCCCAACAGTTTCCTGGGCGCCAGTTCCTGCAGGGCAATGTGAAGAGGACACATGCAATGAGTTATGTTACAGGAGAGGAACCTAGGCTCTCAGAGCCTAAATCTTTTATACAAAACAGTCAGTGTACCTATCCTTTGGTCCAGAAGAGACACTAATTGTATTAAACTGAATAGCAATTATGTCTCCCTCAGCTGCAGCGAGAGGTACCGTATTTTCCGGCGTATAAGACGACCGGGCATATAAGACGACCCCCTAATTTTACAGTTAAAACATAGGTTTAGGCCTATATTCGCTGTATAAGACTACCCCTAATTTTACAGTTAAAACATAGGTTTAGGCCTATATTCGCTGTATAAGACTACCTCCCACTTCCGAGGCTGTAGTCTTATACAGCGAATATAGGCCTAAACCTATGTTTTAACTGTAAAATTAGGGGGTCGTCTTATACACCTGGTCGTCTTATACGCCGGAAAATATGGTACCATCTTTAGCCCCCAAGGCTGTTCGCCACACAAATATTGAAAGAATAATCCAGAACAAGAAGCAACCAGTTCCTCACATGCAAGATGTGCAGATAAGAAAGATCTGTGGATAACTGCCTCCCAACATTAATGAGCTATGTACCATATTCATTATGCTTATTGTTAGTTCTCTTTTGCTGCTGTCACAGATGCTCACAAGGGCCAGGATTAATGTCTCTTTTGTTAACTGATGTGTTATCAGTAACTCAAACAGTGCCTGGCACACAGTAGGTGCTCAATAAATGTTGGTCGAATGAGTAAATGATTGCATGAGGAAAGAGAAAAACTCTGCTTGGTACCTCCCATCCAGGAAGTTTCCTTGCCTAATTGCTAGCATTCTGTGGGGAGAAGGAACCCAGGTTCTGGCAAAGTAAACTCTGTGTCCCGTGAATTGGCACAGGTCACTCATCTCCCTTACCTGTCCCCCATGTCTCTCTAGTACTGGGACCTACCAGTACCCATGAGACCCATGAAGGAAGGTGCTCAGGGAAAGGCCAGCTGGTTTTGACTCTATTGCTGCAGTCGGCAACATGCATGTGTCACAGGGCCCCACGCGTCTCCCTTGGGCCGTCACTCAGCTTCTTTCCTTTCTTGGGCTGGTAAGTAAAAGTATCAAAGCAGGGAAGCCTGGATGACTCAGGGTAGGGGTTAAGCGTTCACTTTGCATCCTTAGGGACCAGGGATCGAATCCCAGCCCTGGCCCATGCAGACCCATATGCTGAACTGGGGTGTGCTTTACATGCAAAAGGCCCCCCAGTTTGATTTTTACCTCACCCCTCACCCCTAATGGACCCCTGGCTAGAGAGGGCATGCCTTCCATGTGGGAGGTTCCCAGCCCAGGTCCCATCCTGCGGGGCCCCCTGCCCACCTGTGTGGAATGAAACCATGTCAAAAACTGATGACGTACAACTATGGAGACTGCTCTGGGCCCTCCCCCTTCTCTCTGTCTCTCTCTGTCTCTGTCTCTGTCAAAACAATCAAAATAAATCTTTAAAAATATCAAAGCAAAGTAGGGCTGTCTCATTTCATGTGCTGCTTACACGACTCTAAAGTGCTCAGAAATGACGTGAAAGGCTCCAACATCAGCCACAGAGCCTCCTCGCACCCTGCCCAGAGCTGGAGAACTCAAGATAAGGCTATCTGAGAGCTCTCTGGGGGTTAGTTCTAATGTCCACCAGTAATGCCTTACTGTGCGTGCGCAATGTGAAATGACAGATGCTACACATGCCTTCCATTGATTAGCAGTCCTGGTTAATTTTGCTGCTGATGAAGACAAATCATGGTTCTAAAAAGTAGTGCAATTTCCTATTGGTCACTTGGGCACTGAAACAGGGGTCGCCGGAACAGGCAGGCGCAGGGGCTGCGGAAACAGGGGGGCACCATGCCTCAGTAGGCCCACGACCAGCTGGCAACGTGAGCAGTGGGGCTCCATTGAGGAGACTACTATGGCTACTTGGGACCCTTTCTTTACTTTTGGACTCTCTCCTCAAACCAAGAGGGGTCCACAGAGTGGAGAGAAGGATGGGGACCAGTAGAGTCCCCGTTCCTTTGGGAGTGTTTGGTGATTCCTAAGGACAGGAGCTGGGAGGCGAAGGTGAGCCTCTGTGATTCTGCCATCACCCATCTAGGGCTTATTGCACAGGCTCTGAACTCTTGTTGTTTTACCCATTCATTTCTTCACGCATTCATTCATTCACTCATTCATTCAGCAATTGCTTATTTCACCACTTTCACGTCCTAGGCTTTTCGCTAGCCCCAGGGATGCTAAAAGGAAAGAAGGGCAGCTGAGAGCTCTGTGAGAAGGCATTCCTAGTCCGAGACTGGAATACAGTGGCCCTCGCTCGACATCAGATGTCTTCTGTCCCTGTCACAGACATATCTCAGGTTAGGGTGCAGAAACAGGAGGTGGTGGGTGGTCTTCTGCACCAGGACACCACACACGCAGGTTTCTGTTCATGCACTCCTACCACTGCCTGAATTTGGACAGAGTGGGACCAAATTTCTGTTTTGTTTTGGTTTGGTTTTAGTTGTTTGTTTGTTTGCTTTGAGGACAACAGAAATGCTCTGTTTCTTTCCAGCTAAAAATGCACAGACGCTCCGAAACTAGGTGCACTGGCCTGGAGCTCAGGACCTGGACTCTGGGTCAGCGCTGGGGAACACTTGTTGGTGACCCACAAGGAGCACCTTCCCGCATCCCAGATGCCTGTTCTCCCACTTGATTTTGCCTCCAGATAGAATTCCTGTCCTGAGAAAGCTCCAATCCCACGGCTGTGCCAGAAACTGGGACTGGGACTGGTCCCAGATGTGTAAGGGGCCAGGTTCTCCGTGGCTCCTTTAGAGGTCAGAGCAAGGAGGGTCCCTGGGGAACTGAGTGTGGGTGATGGGAACATCTGCCCTGGGGCCCCACCTCCGAACTAGCGCGGGCCAGGAGGGAATGGAACTGGAGGCAGGCTCCGTGCAGACTGCGTTGAACACGAGGATCCATGACCCAGCTGAACAGGATGGCTGTTCCTCAGCTTCTTCCAATTATTTCAGGCTCAGCTGCAGGCTCAGGGGTGTCAGGCCTTCCAGCCTTTCAGAAGTCATCACTCAAATTTCTTTGTGAGAAAAAGAATAACTCTTGGTTTTAAAATGCTGGACTTGAATTGAAAGTATTTAAACATTACTGTGTGGGCAAACAGAATCTTCCTGGGGACCAGATCCAGTACATGGATGTGTCAATTAGAATTAGGTTTAGCCTGTAGTAACAGAAACCAAACAACTAAACAAAAGAACATAAGATAGTTTATTTCTCTCTCATTTCTAAGACAATCTGGAGTAATGGATCCTAGACTGCTAAAGTGTTATGTGATACCTAAACTCTTTCTATTCTGTTCTCCCACCATTTATGGCCTCTATTCCCAATATTACCTCATGGTTCAAGGTGGCTGCTGGAGCTCCCTCCATTATGTCTATATTCTAGTCAGCAGGGCAAAGGAAGGCAGAAGAAGAGTGTGTTCCCTCTCTTTTATTGACATCTTGTAGAAGTTACACACTTCATTTCTTCCCACATCCCACTGGCCAAAACTTGGCCCTATTGTTCCATCTAGTCGCAATGAAGACCAGGAAAGATCACCCTTGTCCTAAACTTAGGATAATCACTTGTCCAATTAAAAAGCAGAAGCACTAACAGAATGGGAAAGGGACAGTGGGTTTTAAGTGACAGCCAGCAGTCTTGGCCCCCATTTCCTTTCAGTCTGAGACCTGTGTGACTCAGTCTATTCTTTGTGGTTGGGTGGGGTCTGGGCACTTGGAGACTGCCCAGTGAAAGGGCAGGCCGCTTTGGAGAAGGACCTGCTTGCCCGTGGGAGACTTGAGTAGGGCAGGTTTTGCCTGAGTAGTTTCACTTCCCTGGAAGTGTGGCTCAAGGAAACCCTGTGGGGTTGTTTATTTCTTGATATCTTGCAGGAGCAGGAGTTCTCTTTCTCCCATAAGCGTCTGTCAGTCACAGACGATCAATATTTAGGTACTGCAGAAAGAACCTTAGCTATACCTTAGCAGGCCAGGGATGATGCCTCAAGTCAGCCGCTGTACCAGGGTGGGGCTCCAGAGAAAGGTGGGTGCCACTTATGTGTTCTCACCGTGGGACAGGGTGGAAGATCTTCGATTGCAGCGAGAATGATTCAGGTAAAGATCTATTAACTGAGTCATGAGAGATATAAAGAGGCTATTAGAAGAAAGGATGGCATTTCCTTTTTTGTGATGATGAAACTCAGAGCTAGCTGTCTGGAATAAGGTCTCATATGCACCCAGCAAATGTGTATAACCAGGTGTGCTGGTTTAGTTTCAGCATAGGATGGGGGATGAGCATGGGGGTGATATCAAGAGGAATGAGACATGGAGCATATCCTCAGGGGTCTCACTAAGACAACTGGAAGCCAGAATGGAAGGACATGCCCTCAAAGCTGCCCTCTCTGAGGACCATCATTACCATCATCATTACCATCATTGTCATCACCATCACCACCACCATCCTCATTATTATCATCATCACCATCACCACCACCATTATTATCATCACCATCACCACCACCATCCTCAGGATCATCATCATCACCACCATTCTCAGTATCATCATCACCACCACCATTCCCATCATCACCATCACCACCACCACCCTCATTATTATCATCATCACCAACACTACCACCATTATTATCATCACCATCACCATCACCATCCTCATGATCATCATCATCACCATCACCACCATCATCATCACCATAGCTGGGGAAACTGACCGCCACCACTGCTGAAACCACTCCTTACATCATGACCACCGTCTTCACTATTACCACCAAAATTTATACACACCCAGTTCCCATCTGTAGCATAACTTGTCATATAATGCAGTCATATAATTATTCGATGATAACATGTAATGTTTGTTGAGCATTTGCCACATGCCAGGATCTGTTCTAACCGCTTTACCTGTATTGGCTTTTTAAATCCTTGAGCAATCCATCATGTAGGTGCTGTTATTAGTCCCATTTTACACATGAGGAAGCAGACACAGGTAAGGACACTCAGAAAGAACAACATGGACTCCATGAGCAGAGAGGGTACAGAGAAGTTAAATTTTGAAACCACATTCAGGTCTCTAGTGAGGGCACTCATCTGTTTTGTGGGAGTAGAGTCTCCTTCCACCCAGAATGTCGCCATGGGGGCGGAGGACATGTCTCTGCCCAGTTGTCCAGAATGGCCTGAGCCTTATGCTGTCCTAACCCACAGTCAGGGCCCAGCCCCTGCACAGAGGACCTAAGGGCAGCTCCTCCCCTGTGAGCTGGTGAGTCAGTTTTCTCTAGTTTCTCCTGCAAGTGACAGCTTGCACATCACTTCCTCCAGGACACCGTTCCCTACTCTCCATCCAAATGTGCTCCCTTCTTGTGCTTTCCTACAGGTCCCTGAAGTCCTCCATGTGTGGGACACTATGATCACCTATCTATGAACCCCTTATACTCAAAGTCAAAGTCATTACCCCCAGAAAGGCAAGAGCCAGGCCTTTGGTTCATTGCTTTCTGCCTGGGGCTTGGCACAGTGTCCAAAACAGCAAATAAGCAATAGGAGTCTCAGCTGACTGACATGACTACCTACAAACCTCAGAATTGTCCAGACCCTCAGCCTCACCTCTGCAAAACTGGGACAATATTTCACACTTTATATGAAGATTGAAAGCAAAAGTAACCCCAGCAGCATTTCTTTCCACCAGGTGGGTGTATACCTGTGCAAGGTGATCCTCCCCCCCACACTGTGAGGTGGCCGTGGGATGGGCACCTGTCTTCAGCTCTAAGATAAGGGGGCTCTGAGAGGAGAAATACCTTACTAAGATCTCTGGCCTGGTTCCAGCTTCTTAGGGCTTCCAGTCTCAGAGTCTTGTCCAAATGTCCATAAGACCCCTCTTCTCATCTGTAGCAGGAGTACAGAGGCCCCTGGGGCCAAGAGGGAGAAGGAGGCACAGGAGGAAAAGTGTGGAACGTGGCATCTACCTCAGAGGAGATCTGCAGGATGCATGAGTGTATATTTGCAGTATTGCCCAGGGCAATAATGAACAAGAAGTCTGCCAACACTGATGTGGTTTGAAGATCAGGTTTTTTCTTGGGTCAGGGTGGCAGGAGCTTGGGGAACCTCCTGGGATTGAGGAGGGTGAACTTCAATTTCCTGGTGTCACAATGGTCTCCCAGAGGGACAGAGTGACTGTGTTCGAGGTAGGGACTCGAGTGGTTCTTTTTCTAGAATGCCAGCTCCCAGTATTTGCTTCCTACGCAAGAGTGCACAAGAGCTGTTCCTTTAAAAAAATCAATAATTGATTACTTATTCTGCTGCAAATAAATTGATCTTGTCACTGGGGTCAGAGGTTAAGCAAAGCTCTGAAAAGCCACTGGGAGTTCTGACATCTGTGTTTTCGGCTCTTCCCCTCCCTCACTTCCCCACCCCATAGGCTGCACAGGTCAGGGGCTGATAGGTCCTTCTACACCAGAGTGGGCCGCTGCCCCAACTGCAGTCCATGTCTTTCGTCCCCACTGGCAGAGGCGACATCGGACGGGGCGCTGCTCTCTGTCTCTGTGCCTTAGTTGGGCAGGAAAAGTTCTTCCTCAGAAGCTCCTAAATTCCCCCTCCACCCCCCCCCACCCCTGTTCCATGAGTGTCTGCATGTTTCACTGTGGAATCTCACAGGAAGGGTTGTCCTTGTAGGAGCGTAGGGGCCAAGTGTGTGGCCTGAAGCAGCCTTCCGTGTGTGCACATGTGTGAGTGTCGGTATGTGTGTGTGTGCTGTGTCTGATTGCTCACATGTGTCTGTGTGTATTTCCTCACATGTGTCATGTGGCCTGGCATGTCTACCTGCATGAGGTCCTTCTCTGGGTTGTCATACCAGTCTGACCATGAGACACCTAGCAGCTCAATTGCTATGGCTGCCATATTACCTTAGGAGAGAGGGCTGGTTTTTATGAAAGGAAATGAACTCATTTTTTTTTTTTTAGGATTTATTATATTATTTGAGAGAAGATGGGGGTGAGGGGGCAGAGCAGTCTCCATAGTTGTGCATCATTGGTTGTAACATAGTTTCATTCCTTACAGGTGGATGTGGGGCTGCGCAGGGCAGGAACCGAAGTGCAGGCCTCCTGCCTGGGAGGAGAGAACCTTCACTGCTGTCCTGACAGACACCAGTTGCACTGCAGTTCAGCACATGGGTCTGCATGGGCTGGGGACAGGAATCAATCCCTGGACGTCGCAGCTGCAAGGCAAGTGCTCAACCTGCTGAGTCATCCCTTCTCTAAACCTTAGGACAGTGAGGAGCAAGGGCCTGGGGCTATAGGATGGCTGCTTGTGAGGGTCTCAGCCTGAGGGGCACAGGGAGTGGAACGGTGGAGGAGATGGATGCACATATGACATGAGGTATCTGGGGCGATAAACGGGACCAAGGCAAGGGCATGGCTAAGGTTGGAGTCCCAGCTCTCCGCTAAGCCATCTGGGCAGCGGTGTCTACAGCTCTCTTGCAAACTGCCTGGAAGAACCCAACAGACACACACCAAGTGCTCACAACAGTGGCTGCCCTCAGGAGGTCCCCAGTGAGGGGGCGCTAGGGCAATAAATGAAGGAGCTCTAGACCTCCAAAGTGGGCTCTGCCTTGGTTCCAAGTCCTGGTGGCTACCCTCCTCTGGCCCCAGGTCTGAGAGATGCCTGGACCCACTCCTATGCGGATGCCTGTCTGGATAACGGGCAGCCACAGTCCAAGCACAGAGCACTTGTGAGGCACTTTGCACATATGATACATTTGAGGGCCTCACACCAGTTTCTCAGGGCAACTCTCTGAGCCTTGTTTTCCTCCTCAGTAAACAGGTCAAGGTAGGGAAACTGCATAGCTATATGACACGTAAACAGCTCTGAGGGTAACGCCTGGACTGTGACAGGCACTATATCAGTGTACCTATCAGTGCCTCCCATTCTGCAGATGACCAAATTGAGGCACGGAGAGAACAAGCAACTTGCCCATGGGCACATGGCAGTAGATAGCAGTGTTGGGATTTGACCCCTGACCTGTGGCTCCAAAGCCATGTACATGATTCCTCCCAGTAGTGCTTGCTGCTGCTAAGAGCTGGCCTAGAGACCAGAAGCCTACCCTTTCACTCCTGCCAAGCAGATGAGCCTTGTCCCTGCGGGGCTGGCTGTCAGATCCCTGACACTGAGTGCTGGTGCCTGTTCACCTAGACTCCTATGTGTTCCCTTCTTGCTCAGAGACCTCCTTGTCCATCCTGGAGGAATCCCAGCATGTCATACTCCTCTCCTAGGGTCACAAAGTCACAAGCAGCTGAGATTGTTTCCTCTACTAAGGTTGTCCCGAAAACTGCCATGTCCTGGGAGGGCAAGTGCGTGTGGATCATTTGTCGGCAGTGGTGTTTCTGCTTTGTCTGGTTCATTCCTTTTTGCTTCCATGTATTAATTCTTTGGCTTCCATTGTGCTGGTTCTTCAGACTTGCTGAGGAGGCATTTTGCTTTTGTGGAGATGACTGAATACTACCCTCTGATCTTTCCTTTGGCTTTGTCCTATTGTCTAATTACCAAGAACCATCTTCCTGGGTCCTTTCCCAGAATTGCAGATGGTGCGTACCCTTTGTTGCCTGTTTCAGACCTTTTGGCATTTCTTCATTTTCAATAGTCTACTATCCCATTAGCACTGGGGGTGCTGGGGGTGCAGGCCAGGACCCTGCTTCATGACTACAGTGTCCCAACTCCTATGCTTTCCTTGACTGGGGGCACACATGTGTCCATAGCACACACACATGGCTGCATATGTTGATATCCATGCACAGTGTATTTGAAGTATACACATGTTTATTGAATGATCACTCAGATCGAGCACTGTTAGAGGTATTGGGATACATTGGTCAAAAAGATAGCCAAGGGAGATGCAGGGATAGCTCAGCAGGTTAAGTGTTTGTCTTGCAGACCCAGGGTCCAAGGATCGAATCCCTGCCCTGGCCTGTGTGGATCCATATGCTGAACTGGGGTGTGGCCCACCAGTTTGGTTCTCACCAGGGTAGGCTTCCCATGTGGGAGGCCCCCAGTTTGGCCCCCAGCTCATGGGGGTGTGCCTGCCATGAAGAAAGCCCCCAGCCCAGTTCCCACCCACCTGTGTGGAACAAAACCATGTTGAAAACTGATGATGTACAACTATGGAGATTGTTCTAGGCCTTCCCCCTTCTCTTTATCTCCCTCTGTCTCCGTCTCTCTCTCTCTCTAAAAAACAATCAAATAAATCTTTTAAAAAATAGCCAAAGACGGGGAAGCCGGGATGGCTCAGTGGGTTAAGTGCTCACTTTGCAGCGCTGGGGACCAGGGATCGAATCCCGGCCCCGGCCCGTGCGGAACCATATGCTGAGCTGGGAGCTCCCCCAGTTCGGTTCTCTCTCTGTCTCTGTCTCTGTATCTCTCTCTTTCTGTCAAAAATAAATAATAAAAATATATTAAAAAAAAAATAGCCAAAGATAATGTTCCTGTGGGTATTATACACATACATACATACCACAAACACATTACACTATACACAGACACGCACACACACAACTACACACATTCGTATACTCACACCCCCAGAAACACCACATTTCTCAATCCACACTTTCCTTGGGATAAAGCTTCTGCATACCTTGACAATGGTCTGACCTGCACTGCCCCTGGTACAGTGTCCCCTGCCATGTAGACATAGGACGTTCTCAACCAGTGGGTCCCTGTGGTGCACACTCACTCACTCCACTCCTCCTATCCCCTTGCAGAAGTGACTGTGTGGGTGTATACTCCACCCAACCACCCCCAATCCCAGTTATGCACCTGGGACCTCTCTCATGTTTTCACAAGAGTCAGTGAGCTCAGATGTTCATTATAGCTTTGTTTGCAACAGTAACAATTGGAGAAAACCAAAACATCCATCTAAACAGCAGAGAAAGTGATTGAACTGGAGAGAGTTCAATGGATCAGCATGAATAAATCGCAAACATAAAGTGTTTGATAAAGAAGAGCAACTTGTAGAGGATGCAATTAATATACAAGAGGGCCCCCCCTCCCAAAAATAATGCAATTGTCTTTTTTTGATGTGAGAGGGATTGTGCACTTGGAATTTGTTCCTCCAGGTCAAATGGTCAACCAAAGTCACTATCTGGAAGTTTTGAGAAAGTTGCGTCATGATTTTCGGAAGAAACGTCCGGAGTTGTGGCAGACAACTGGTTCTGCCACCCTGACAGCACTCCTGCTCACAGTGCACCAAGTGTGCAGCAGCTTTTCACCCACGGAAAATGGCATGACCCTTGTGCCCCACCCTCCCTATTCACCTGATCTCCTCCCAAGAAACTTGTTTGTTCGTTTGTTTCCCTGAATGAAAAATATCCTCAAAAGGAAACATTTTGCTGACCTGAAAGTGGTGAAACAAAAGCAGCAGGAGCAACAAATGGCATCAAAATCAACAAGTTCACCAACTGTCTGAGCAGTGGAAAGGTGTCTCGAAAGATGTGTTGCATCAAATGAAGAGTACTTTGAAGGTGATTGGAGTTTAAACAGTTAAGAATACACATTTTTAATAAATAAATTCTGTTTTGGGAGGGTCCCCTTCATAATATTTGTATAAAGCTGCAAAACATACAAGCCAGGGCTCTGTACTGTTTATGGATACTTGTATTGTGTGCTATAAGCACACAAACCGGCATAGAAATGGTGTGACAAACACCAGATTTGGGAACATGTTGGCCATGCGCACAGGGACAGAAATCAGGACCAAGCAGAGTTTATAAGGGCTTCTACTGAAACCATAATGTTTAATTTTGGAAATTGGTTGCTGTGTACATGATGTTCATTGCATCACTAGTTAGTACAATTTATTTTAAAAGACATAATACGAGGATGGGAGAGGAACTAAATATATGGTGATAGAAAGAAAACTGACTCTGGGTGGCAAACACATGTTGTGACACACAGACAAAGTGCTTTAGAATTGTACACCTGAAATCTATGTAATTTTTACGAACCAGTGTCACCCTAATAAATTAATGATGAAAAAAAGAGAACTTAAGATGTGTGCTAATGAAGAATTCTTTTGGTGTCAGAGTTAAAATCATATTGGAGCCTTTATTTTTTCATTTGATTTCAAGTTGCAAGTAAGCTTTTTTTTTTTCCTTTATTTTTCTTTCTTTCTTTCTTTTTCTTCTTCTTTTTTTTTCTTTTTTTTCAGATAAGTCTTTCATTAGAGAAAATTACTAGAGTTCCTTGTGAGCGACGGCAATGGCTGTCTGTAAGGTGATTGGGTCTTTTCATTCCCATTCGGTTTTCGGTTTGCTTTTGCTGCTCACCTGGTGTTGACGACTACAACAGCCACATTTCTTGTCCTGTTTTAGTGGGTGGGACACCTGGCAGATGGGGTGAGTGAAAGGGGAGAAGCCTTTCTCTGTGTTTTCTTGCTGGGGGAGGAACTTGGGCTTGAACCTCTTCAAAAGTGAACTTACACACAGGCTTGTCCTGCCTAAGAGCCGGACTCTGGCATACAGCCTGTGACACCACGTTTCAAAGCAGCCTTCCCCACGTCCCTCTCTCATCAAACTCAGTTCAGTGTGGCTCCACCAGGGTCCTATTCTCTCGTAGGTCACCTGGTAAGCTGGGCCTCATCAAGGAGCCTTGTGATGTCACCTTCTGGAAGACCCACTCCAGCCTTCATTGAAGGGCAGCAGCCAGGCGCATGGGTGTCATCTCTTCTGCTCAAGTGACGCTGAGATTGAGGCTTCTATTCACCTGTCCCCTAGGGGTATGCAGGCAGGTTGGGTGTGAGTGGGGGGGGGGGTGCACTGAAGGGTCTCTGCTCAGAGCCAAGTGCATCCTGCTCTTCCCTGGGCCCCGTGGCTCAACTGGTCCCACCACCAACAGCCGTCATCTGTCCTCAGCAGCCACGCACATTTGTGTGATCAGCGAGAATCCAATCGGGCAAAATGGCAGGAAAAGTGCTTGCATGGAGCTTTTCCACAAAACTCAATTAAAGTGGGGAATTGGACTTGAAAATGAACCATTTTGCTCACTCAACTCAGAACATTCCTTCCCTTTCTACACATGCTGGGCACTCCCATAAGGTAGCCTGAGCCTGGGATGCCATGGGCAGTCAGCGAGGGAAGCCCTGGCATGGACCAAAGCCCACACACTCCTGGGATGAGGGGCCATGAGCTCCATCTCCCAAATGGGGAAACTGAGGCGTACACTGGTTCAGCCCGTTTCCCCAGGCGCACCGCTGGTCAAGGGCAGAGCCGAGATGGAAACCTTAGTGTCTCTGGCTGCCGAGCATGACCTGTATTGCTGCTCTGGCTGCCTCGAGGATGTTCCACCCTGATCCTCTAGGATCCTACCCATGGAAAGCTAAGCTTCCTCCTGATCCCAGCAAGCAGCTGCAGCCTCAGCTCCACTCTGGGTCTGCAGCCTCAGCTCCACTCTGGGTCTGCAGCCTCAGCTCCACTCTGGGTCTGTACCCTAACCCGCTCCCCCCAAGCATGGAGTGGATCCCCGGGGTGGGATCCAGACTTGCCAGTGCTCAGCCTGGATGTCTTTGTGGACACAGCCACCCTTCCATCCCCCACCCAGCCCCACTTCCTGCTGCCCAGCTGACCTGTGCCTCCCCACTGGGGGATTTGCAGAGTTCTGGGGAACATCACCTGTCCCGAACCTAGGGGACACCAGAGCATTGGCAGAGGTTGTGACTTCCTGAAGCCCTCTTCTCAACACCTTTCATCCTCACAACAACCCCAACTGGTATCACTGTCCTCATTTTACTCCGGAGTACAGTGAAGCTCAGAGAAGGGAAGAGGTGTCCAGGGTCACACAGCTAACGTGCAGCAGGTACTGAGAGCCTCTGTCACTCGTAGAGCCCCTGAACAGTGCTGCCACGGTTCCCTTTGTGAGGCTTTTGGGGGCTGCCCCCTTCCCAGCGAGCTGGCCCATTCTATGCAGCTTCCCTGGTTCTTTTCAAGGAAGCCTCCCAAGTATAAAGCTCTACTACTTTCACACACCCCAAACACCCCCCTGGGCCCTGCAGGGGAAGTCTCTCAAAGTTCCATCTGTTACAATTTCCACTTGGAAGCAAAGAAAAGAAAGCCAGTGTCAGCCTGTATATGGGGGAGCTTGCTAACAAATATTACTGGAATTTTGTCTCCCTGGAAAAAGTCATATGAGCAAAGTAAGGGTTCAGTAGGGAATATATGAGGGGGGCCTCCCAAAAGCCGGACTGTATTTATAAAAAATTGTATGTTCTCACATGTTTACACTTGAGTCACCTTCAAATGCTCTGTTTGATACAGTGCGCCTTTTCCAGTGCTCAAAACAGTTTCTGCACTTGTTGATATTGATGCCTCTTAGTGCTTCTGCTGTTTTTTTTGTTTCACCTCTTCCACAGCAGCAAAACATTTCCCTTTGAGGACTTTTTTCATCCAGGGAAACAAAATAAAAGTTTCTCAGGGTGAGATGTGGTGAATAGGGAGGGTAGGGCACAGGGGTTATGCTGTTTTTGGTCAAAAATTGCTGAACACTCAGTGTGGTGTGGGCAGGTGTGTTGTCAAGCTGCACCTTGTTCATGTAAATCACCCGTCATGAAATGGGCAAACGTGTTGAGTCTCAAAGAAAAATTCACTGAAGCTGGATGCAGCCTCTCAGGCCAGCTGGCACACTGATGCAGATGGGCTCCTAGGACACTCACCTAGCAGGGAAGCCTGTGCTACAAGGCGCCGGGCCTCCAGAAGATCACTGGTTTTTTGGGGTCCCCCTTCATATTTTTATTTGAACTGTGCAATGAGTCCGAGCTTATTGCGTGCTGGTCATTGAGAACAGGCTGGAAGCGGCCTTTCATCCCTCAGGTGTTACCAAAGGGGCCTTCCAAGCCATGAGAATGTGCTTGTGCATGCTGATTAGATCCCTTGCTTCAGACTAGGCCTTAGGAGCAACTAAAGCGGTGAGAATTACTACTGGCAAACTTGAGGGCAGCCAGTCACCACATATCTGACCAAAAGTAGTTTCTGGTGTAGGAGTTTATTCAGGACACAAAAACAGAGGACCACAGCAGGTCATTCTAATTTGTAGTAGCTCAGTGACGTCATCCAAGCCCAGGCTTTTCCTGCTTCCACTCGGCCAGGTGCCACTCTTAAAGTTGCAGATGGCTGCCCAGACCCCAAGTAGCAAGGCTGCAAGAGAGGAGGAAAGTACAGCAGACTCTCAGTTAACCGGCACTCACGGAGGCTGGTAAATGCCGGATAAACGTAAGTAGACTCTCCATTAACTGGAACACAAGCAACCGGCAAAGTTGTTTGCCGGTTGCTTGAGATTTTGCCGGTTGCTTGAGTTGTGGTTAACGAGAAGTCTACCGTATTTCCCAGTGCTCCACCACCGTGTCAGTGGCCAGAGCAGGGGTACATGCCCAGTCCTAGAGCAATCACTAGCAAGAAGAAATGGGATTATCACAACCTAGTTACCCCTAACAGGTCTAGCATTCCTCCCCTGGGGCTTGCTTTTCAGTCCCACCTGAAATTGGAGTTCTGTTAGAAGGAAGGAGAAGGCAACTGGGTAGCCATGAACGGCAAGGTGCACGCAAGAAGTCAACATCCTCTTCTCAAGTAGCCAGTAAAGAGCTGATCTTGAAATGATAAACAAGAGTTGGGGGTGGGGCATCAGAGCAGAGTCTGGTGTCTTTGACATGTTATAGCCATCCTGTTTAGATGAGTCTCTCGGGTCTAACACTACTTCTGAGTCTCCCAAAGATGGAAGAGGTGGGACCCCTGCCAGATTCCAGGGTACACTGTTGTGGTTAAGAGCATGTGTTACAGAGTCATGAGGACTGTGGTTGAATGGGCTGTGTAATTCCAGGCAGGTTACTTAACTTCTCTGTGCTTCGGTTTCCTCATCTGGAAATGAAGACAGTAGTATTTACCTTTTGCAGATCTAAGAGGACAGCATGCTGGTTTGGAATTGCTGCTTCTCATTGCGGTTGGTATCGCTGTTTGCAGAACGCCTTGGCAAGCAGTTTTCCCAGCGTGCATCACCTCTTCTCAGCAGCACAGCAAGACAAGCGTACAGAACCCTCTCCTTGCGCAAAGCCTTCCTGTCTTTTCTCAGGAGCTGGGCCTGGTACCTGCCTATGCAGACATTGGTTCCTGTAGCACTCTTCCCGTTCTTCCTCATCTCTTAGATGCTGCCCTTCGCTTGGTGCGCTCATTTTTGGACAATCATTTGCACTTTTAGCCAATGTATCCATATACATTGCTACCTTGAATGACAGCAACAACCCTGTGAGGTAAGAATAAGTTTATATAAGAAACCAAAGCCTAAGGAAGTTACGTACCTGGCTCAAGGGCTGCACGTGGAATCAGGTGGAAATCAAATTCAAGTCCTCTGAGGCTAGTAATAGCTCTAAAAATAACATCACACTTATGTACTATTCATTCTGTGCCTAGCACTATTCTATTATCACATTAAACCCTCACAGCAAACCTAGGAGACAGTTGTTATTCCCAGCCCCATTTTTCAGGCACGGGAGTTTAAGTGGGCTTCCCCAGGTTGCACAGTCTATTGGTTCTGGAGTCAGGATTCTAACCCAGGTTGTTTGATGCCAGTGAACATGTGCTTAACCACCTTGCTATCCAGCCAGCCTGGTGTGCCCCCTGTTCTCAGTCATGGGGGCACTCGAGTTTCTCAGTGATCAACCACTTAATAACTAAAACCAGGAATGAAGTCCCACCCTCCCAACCAGGCTGCTGCATATTGCTAGTTATTCACTGGTCAACTCACATTCCAGGCCTTTCAGGACTTTGTCTTGACCCCTTGTCCACTCCCATTTTGATTTTTGATGCATTTAATGACACGTTTTACTACAAAAGACGTGGCCAGGAGTATAATCAAAGTCCTGAAGTCCCAGCTTTACCCCTATCTCAGAGTGGGGGCAGGGGTGGGTGGCTCAGAAAGCCACATCATCACTGTCAGAAACACCCAGGAACTCTCAGCACCCTTGCATTGGCCCAGGGGAACCCCACAGACTCACCCTTGACCTCCATTGGAGAAGCCTCCTGAGAGCTAGAGCTTTGGTCTTGCCCCAGTGACTTGCTCAGTGACCTCTGCTTGCTCAGACTTGGGAACAGTGTGTGCCCAGAGTGCCTGACAGGACAGGGACGCCCCTGCCCTTCCACCTGGGGGGTCTGAAGAGAGTCTGGTGACAGCAGGGTCTAATGTCTTTGACATGTTATTGCCACCCTATTCAGATGACACTGTGGGGTCCAATGCTACTCCCCAAGATAGAAGTGAGGATCCCTGCAGGGAAGCTCCAGGGAGGGGAGGTGATGGTGAGACCAGCTAGTTCCTCCCTTGTCTCAGCCTACCAGGGGGCCTCAAACAAGGGCCGGACTGCGGGCCTGGGATGAGTCGGCTGCTAAGCAGGACAGGCAGCGGCAGCAAAAACAACCGGCGGGCCAGATAAATGTTTTCTGCAGGCTGTAGTTTGAGGACCCCTGGTAGACCCTAGACCTGCTCCATGTCACCTGTCAGCAGACCCCGCGTGCTTCCCTGGTTCTCAAGCACATGGCTCTTAGTTCCTCGTGTACACAGCATGGGAAATCTGAGCCTGTCTCCCCTCTTCAAGGTCAGCCTGCAAGACCAGCAGGAAGGGGTGGGGGCGGGGGAGATGAAGGGACCCCTCCCGCATCTCATGCCCTCCAACTCCTCCCTGAGCTGCCTGGCTTGGGCTGGCACCTCCCCTTGCCAGCCTTCCAGCTTGTTGAAGAAGAATGAACAGCTTGAAGGACACTACAACTCCACAAATAATCACATGTGGAGCACAGAAGGAACTCCCTGAGGGGGCAGAGAGGCAGAGGGGGCGGGGGGCTGGCTGGGGTTCTCAACCCAGGGCCCATTGTCCTGGCACTGTGTCCTCTGAGGAGCTGCTTTTAGCTTGCCTCCAGGGAGGTGGTGTCAGCATCTCCTCCCACCCCTGGGGGCGGGGTTCTCCCACCAGGGCCGAAGCGAGCAAACCGCAGAGCTGTTGCTGCCGAATGAGAAATGAGAGCCGGAGGTCCAGGCAGAGTAGGGGAGCAGCTGCTTCAGAGAGTTTTTCTGCAGACACAGAGACGGATGCCCGGCATCGATCCCTTCTGAAGATGAATCACAACGAGACGCACAAAGAAAACCCCTTTGGTCTGCACAGGCAGACAATGTTCCTGACGGGCCTCGGCTCCGTGTCAATTCCTTGTGATTGGTGGGAAGAAGCGGGGCAGGGGTGGGAGAGGAGGAGATACAGAGAAAGGCAAGCACACAGATGAACAGGGACAGACGGACAGGGATATGCATAAAGGAGAGACACTGAGGCAGTGATACTGAGAAGCAGAGACAACGGAGCAGCCATGAGGAGAATCAGACAGGAGGGCAGAAGTGCTTTCTTAGGTTTCGGTGAGGGGTTCTGGGCAAGGAAACTCCCAAACATTAACCAGGCATCCGGGTCATTTAGGCTTGTGTCCATTACTAGAATTAATCAAAGTAAGTGTTTGGTCAGCTGTCAATTACCAATGGATTGGTCCCATATGAAGTTTCTTCATCGATTCATGGGTTCTTCCTTTTATTAGAGAGAGAGAGAAGATTCATGTTTGTTCTGTAGCCAGGCAAATTAAGTTCGTATTTATCTTTTCCTCTAGAATTAGCAATGCTTACCTGTATCCATTCAGGAAATTAAGAGGTAACCACAAGGGAATCCATAGTATGCTTTGCACATCCTTGATGTACCCCAGATCAGCCTTTTTCTAGTGATCATCGAGAGTCAGAGTTGGGCACAAACCCTAGATGGCCAGCCCCTTCAGTGATATAGACGGAAAGCGAGGCACAGAGGGCCCCAGGGCCTGGTCAAGAGCACGTGTGTCGATGCAGCCTCCCAGGTGCCTTCTGTTCCTACAGCACAGGAAACAGGTAGGAGCGCCTGTGTCCCCAGGGACAAAGGGTCCCTGTGGCCAGGCTTTGGCATTTCAGAATCTTCCCCTCTGATGCTGCCTCTCACTGGCTGGTGCTAGAGCTTTCTATCTCTAGACTCTACCAGACTTCTCAGGGATGCCTGAGGAGTGGACCCCAGAAGGAAAAGACAGAAAGCACCCATCTTTGAGGCTCTCCTTGGTGCCTCTGGAAGTGCATCCTCAGACAGTGGGAGAAGATAGGGATACAGACTGAGGCCAGCTTGGGAGGGCGGTCCTCTAGAGACAGAGTAAGGTAGAACAATCATTTTTGAAGACTCATTCCAAGACACAAAGGGCCCCTAGAGCAGCAGCTCTCAACCAGGGGCACTTTGACAAGCTCTGGAGATGTTTTTGGTTGTCACACTGGGTTTGCTAATGGCATCTAATGCACAGGAGTAAGAGATGACAGTAAACATCCTACGATGCACTGGACAGCCCCTACGACAAAGAACAATCCTACCTGAAATGTTACTGGTGAGACTGACTCATCTTGTACACCTTCCATCCACACAACTTACACTCAAGTGTGGACAATGGCATTGCTGTGCCTGTGAAAACACGGGTCTTGCTGCCACTGGGTCAGGGACGGTGCAATCACGGGGACATCAGGATAAATTGGGTCCTGCAGCCGATCATGGAGATGAATCCTATTCATCTGGTTGTCCCCATCCTCCTTTGCTCCTCAGACAAGATGGCCTTTCCAAAGAGAGGAGACTCATTTTTCAAGGGCATTCCGGGAGCTGACCTGCCTGCTGGAACCCCACACCAGTTCTCCAAGGTCGTTGGTAGAAGACACACTAACCGGGGTGGCTGTCAGTAAGGGCATCCCCTTCTAACCCGAGCTTAGGAGGGAGGAGAAAGAACAATCTGCCGTGCTCTTCTCTTCTTTTCTTTTCATCCTTGCCTTTCACAGTCTTACCCTCTTGCTTCTTTCTTCTTCATTGTCTATTGCAGCTCCTTCTGGTATAGATTCTTGCCAAATGTTCTCTGAATTTTTGATGTTTTTCTCTGCCCAAATCTGAATGTTGTACAGAACAAAGCAAACAGTTTCATCCTTTCTCCTGAAAACCTAGAATTCCCTCTTAGACACCAACTTCACTCCCTGTACTTTTAGGTGCTATGTCAAAATATTGAGATCAGGCTAAAATTGGCTAATGGCCTAGGACAGGGGTGACCAACTTATCTGCATATAAGATCTACTATTTATCTTAAAAGTGTGTCGTGATCGACTTGTTGTCATAGGCGTAGTCTAAGGGGGAAGAAGGGGTGTGAAATGCATACTATGTTTATACAACTGTGTTTCAGTATAAGGTGCATTCCAGCGAGGTATGGGTAGATAAGTAAAATATATGTTCAAAACTATTTTTTATTTTTTAAATCACTTATTAAGTTTTCAAGATATAGGCTCATGAAGAAAATAAATTTCCAGACCCAACTTTTGATAGCAGCATTCCGTACATGCGGTACCTAAAAAATTCGATTTTCCGACACT
>PVKE010001650.1:0-95740 GCA_004027555.1 Craseonycteris thonglongyai | reverse complement strand
TCCGGCCACATAACCACTGCCCCCCTTCCACATCCCCTTCTTACACCAGACTGCGGTCTAGAAAGCTACCCCATATCTCGTGCTCTACTGCATCCTCCACCCCCACCGGGACGCCAACTCAAGCTCCAATCTCACACTTCTCATGGAGTGTTTCCTGGCTATTACCGTCACAGAACTTCATCTCTTCATCCAGTCCATGTTCACTGAGTTCATATCAGGGGCTGGGATCTGGTCAAGGCACCGAAGTCACAACAGTGAGCAAGACAGAGAAGGTGAGTGCCATAGCCACACAACCAAAGTCATGGGCATCTGAACTAAAAGAGTCTGATGAGATGTGACTTCTAAAGCGTGTCCCAAAATTCACGCAAGAAGTGATTTTGATAGAAAACACAGGTTTATAATTAAAAATTGTAAATTTTCATTGTAACGCATTGTTCTTTTGTGTAGTGCTCCATTTTTAATAACCCTAAACTGTCAGCTGTCACGCTGTCTTTTTTTGTTGTTGGCAACACTTAACCGCACAAATGACACAAAATTCAAATCTTGCGTGAATTTTGGGATACCCTTTACTTTCAACAGCTCACTCTGGGTGCCACATGGAACTCAGGTTGTAAGGGGTGAGTAGAAACAAGAAAAGCAGTCCAGGGGTCGTTGACAAAGCATAGGTCAGGGACAATGGTGGCAGTGGGGATAGAGAGAGAGGTGTTGGGCTCAGGATGGATTTCAGGATACAGCTGATAGGCTGGGGGAGGGGCCTGTAAGGGAAAGATGGTATCGAGGCTCGTCCTAGGTTACTGATCGAATGACTCAGTGAAAGGTAGAACCATGTACTAAATGGGGGGCGTGGGGGGGGGGGGGTCACGGGGAGAAAGTTTCTTGGGGGACTGGACAAGGAGGACAGTCAGAAGTTATGGTTTGCTCTGTGGACACTGGTGAGCCCAGAGCCCCAATGGAGTTATGAATGTGGACGCCACCAGCCTGGAGCCCTCTTACCCCTCCCCTCTGCAGCTTTACACCATAAGTGACCACACGCTATCACTTAACTTTCTTCAGGAGAATTCACATCTCATCTCCTCAAAACACAAACTCCTAATTTTTTGAGAAACTTCTGGCACTATGGTAAGTTCATTTCATATTTACTCTCACCTAGAATCTCAACAGTATTGCAATCGCCGGCCATACTGTCCCCATTTTACAGGTGAGGAAACCTGCTGATCTGTGTGCTCAGGGTCACTCAGATTGAGAGTGTCGGTGAGCAGACGCATGCTCAGATGCACACTCAGACTCACGCTCAGCCCGGAGGCCCCGGGCTCCAGCCAACTCCCCCACACCACACGTTTCAAGCATTTACCCCTATAATCCTGTTTGCACGACTGATTTGCCACATACAGAAAGATGTTACCATTTTTTTTTTTAAGATAAATTTAGTTTGAAATAATTACAAATTTTAATGTAACAGAATCTTTGCTTTAGTTTCCCGGTAAAGCCTTTAGCAAATTAATAACCGAGCAACCAAAAATAGGGCCTGAGGTAGAAGTGTTTTCAATGTGATTTCTTTAAGTATAAAATGGCAACTGAGTATTTTGTTACATGAAATTCTCCAGATCAAAATGTAAGCACTGTTCTCCATCTAGTTGCACGCAGACGCATGGGTAAGAGCTGTGACATTATTAATCACTATATTCAGTTATGATTGATGGGCTTTTCTGCGGGGAGGAAAAAGTGCCTCAGACGCAATCTGTCCCAACAGCTCTGCGATATGCTAATATTTTCTTCAGATGAAAGAGGAGATGTGTTCAAATACCTGCTATAATAGGCAATTAATACCAAGAGCACCCAGGTAGAGCGGATAAAAGTGGGATTAGGAGAATATTGCAAATTAACGGAAAGCTTGTATGTTCCAGTAAATGGCCCCATTTTGAGTTTGACACAGTCTTTTTATTAGGCAAACAGATTGCATTCCAGTGTGTTCATTATAACATTATAACACCGCATCATGCTAATGTGGCGTTATAATGTTAAGGTATGTTGATGGAATGGCTGTGATTCTAGCAACCGTTTCTTTAGTCCTCAAGCCATAATTTTTTTAATTTCTTTTTTTGGGGGGAAACTTGCCTACATAAGAAAATGAATCTACCCATCACTTTTGCCTCTGCTCCGTGAGGATTTTACAAACCAAGCAGGCAGCTTAGCACTTCCAATTATTTACTAATTGCTTCTAAAATGACTAAGGCTGCGTCTATAGAACGCCAAGGCACCAGGGTAACCCCATAAACACTTGAGTGAGACCACTCAGTGTCCAAGACACACTCGTCACGGCTGATTGGGTAGACCAGATGTTCTAACGTCATGGTGCCCAGACCCAGAGGAGTGTCCCTGATTTGAGTGGTGACACGAGACAAAAGCAAACACTTGGGATGTGTCTGTTTGCTTGTTGGTGCCTTGCACTGAATTATGCATTCATGGATTCTAGCGTTCACTTGAGAACAATAGCTGTTGGGTGGGAGTGGAGGTGGGACGTGACAGTACATTGTGTTCTTGTACAGCACAGAACAGCTTCCTGTTTCTTGGAATTCCCTGGATGTGGTTATAGTAAGTGTTTGCCCCACCTCAAGCGGCAAGGTGACACTTCCTTCCTTTGTCACCTCTTCTTCCTCTTCCACCTTCCCCTCCTGTAGGGAGTTGACAAAAGACAATACAGAGTATGAAGACCAATGTTTAGTTAGCTGGCAGCACACTGAGGCTTCGCCATGGTCCCTTTTGTCCTGCATGTCCCTCACTGAAGAACGTGAAACCTGAGTCTTAGCCTGGACACAGTCACAGCTCCAGGACAGCACGGGGGCCGTCAGGGCAGACGGGGAGCATGAGAGACAGAGGAGTCAGGAAGAAGAGTGAGGGCAGGAAGCCTGAGAGAGCAAAGGAAAGGAAGCTCCCAAACGCCCCTGAGAAGTAGATGCTACATGGACAAAAGGGGGACTCTGTGGTTGGAACAAACCTCCATGCATTCATAGGACGATGGGGAACAGACTTCTCTGTCATTGACTGGGCCTGCCATAGGTGTAACAAGGAGTCACATATGCTGACTGCAAAGCAGGCACCAGCACCTTTCCCAGAGGCCCTCCGAGAGGCAGGGCAGCCTAGGGGTCAAGGACAAGGGCTCTGGAGTCACTGCTGCTCTGTGCCCTTCATCACACTGCCAAGCCTCCATTCCAGTTTCCCTCCACCAGCGTGGGGGAACAGGGCACCTACCCCGTGGGTTCTCCTGCGAATTAAATAATGCGACACAGGCAAGCACCTAGAACAGCCCCTGGTAAGTGCTAACAATTATTCTTACCAGAGTTGGCAAAACCCAAGAAATTGTGTTAGTGTCCAAGGGTGCGGCCCCAGCCAGCCAAGGAGCTCCTTGCGGCTGAAGCGGACGCTGTTGGTCGCCTCCCCCAAATCCACTGCCCTTGACCCTGTTTCCTCCATTCTAACACAACCCTCCCGTCTCCAGTTTGCTCAGATATCAGCCTTCTTGTGGCCACGTGCTTCAGGGAGGGAGCCTGGCCACCACCCCAGGGTGATCATTACCATGGCCAGTGATTGGCTTGGGTGTGGAACATAATTGTGGGTTGTGGGGAGAAGTTTCCCAGTGTTCATGGTCATATGGGAAGAAGTAGCACATTGGACAAAATGGGACATCACAGTATCTGCAAATCAAGATTGGTGACAACTTCCTGATGACCAGAGGAGACACAACTTAGCTGACTCTGGACCTGTGTGCCTCCTTGATGACTTCTGGGAGATGAGATGTTTCTCGTTCAGTTCATCTGGGTTTTATTTCTCACTGAGTAGGGCCACCAAACACCTTGGTGGCTGAGTGGGTAGCACCTGGTGGCAGGTAAAGCCTAGCACAGAAAGGGTGTCAGGAGTACCTGAGTACAAACAGCCTCACCGGTGGGGGAAGGGACTAAGATTTATTGAGCATCTAGTGTATGCCAAGGGCCTCACTTATATGACTCATACTCTTCTTATGAGTGCCCCGACAGGTAAGTTTGATGTGTTCACTGTTGAGGTAAGAAAACTCAGCACAGTGAGACAGAGGCCTGCCCAAGGACTCCCTGTAGGAAGCTGCAGAGGCTGGATTTCAGGCCAGTGGGCCTGATCCCCACTAAACCCTTTTGCCTCCTAAGAGGCTTTAAGAGCACAGAACATGAAGACCAGAGAACTCAAGAACCACGCAGCGGGAGGCCCAGTCACAGGCGCAGACTAGGAGCTGAAGGAAAGCACAGACGTGACCAAATGACAGGCAGGGGACAAGACCGTAAGGGCAGGTGAGGCGTGTGCAGGACTCCGTGCCCACTGAGTGGCACTTGAGTGCGGGTTAAACCAGGAACCAGGACCAGCAGGAACTGAAGATGATGCCCCAAGGCACAGCAGGGCTTACAGAGCTTCCTCTGCCCCCCCATACAGGGCCCTGTGGGCTCAGACGGCAGCCCCCCCACCCCTTCCGTGAACTCAGGGATCACAATTACCAAAAGACAGAGAGATGGGACCTGGAGACCATCCAATCTTCCCCTTGACTGATGGAGACAGTGAGGCTCGGAGAGCTGGAGGGTCTGACTGGGTAATGAGCGTGAACACGAACATATGTTGGAGGGTCTACGTGCACGGGGAGGAGGGGGAGGCTGAGGAACCCACAGTCAGACCCAGCTCACGGCAGAAGAAAACAATTAGGAAGAACAAACCCCGAGGTTCGGTCAGTTTGGGGTGCCAACTGCTAATTATTTGTTGGTTTATCAATGCTAGAACACATGTACATTTAGCAAAGTCTGGCTCCCAAAATTCAGAGAGACATTTGCCTGCATTCTTGGCTCCCGTAAGCCATGCAGACTTCTACTAAAACAAAACACTCAGTATTCTTTCATTCCTGAACTGTGTAGACCACCCAGCAATGCCCACATATATCTGAAGGGCGCCATCCTCAAATGATTGCTAGGTGTCCCCTCAGCCTCCACATCCATGTGGGGACCATTTGCAGGACAAGTCTTCAGGGGAAACACACAACGGCACCCAGCTAACAACTGAGGAGTGTATCTGGATGCTTCTGTTTATTTTGGGGTGGGTGGGAAGGGGGCAGATTCACTTGTGTTTGGACCTACATGTCCAAGGAGACTAGTAATTAATCACTTGTCATCCTCAGGCTGGCATGTCCAGGCCTCCCAGGTGCTTTATAATAAATATTTTTCAGGCACACACCAGGACGTCAAGGTGGGTATTATTATCCCCACTAACAGATGAGGAAACCCAATGATAAGGAGCTGCCCAAGGCCATCCTAGTCAGCTGTTAAATGGCAGAAGCCCAGGCTTGACTGGGTCCCAAGGTCAATCTTGTCCCACCCCACCTGCCTGTTCTGGGTTGGGGTCATAGGTAATACCTGGGCCAGGATGCATGAAAGAGCAGAGCCTAGAGCTGCCCCTGCATGGAGGGCTCTCCACCCCGTGCTCCTCAGCCCTTTATTGTCACCTTTGATTCTCACCAGAAGTTGCACGAAAGCTGCCTGGTTTAAACTCACTCTTAATCAGTGGGAAGACTTCTCCTACTGACAGGATAAGAGGGAGGAGAATGGGATAGATGAAAGGATGGGCAGTGGTGGAGATCCCTTTCAGCTGTCCTCCTCAAAGCCTTATACTCAGTGATCTCCATCCCAACTTGTGCCCATATACTCCCCCATAACTGCAGTGCTGTGTGCTGGTTCACAGCGGTACGTGCTGATAGGATGGCTGACTCTCCTAGGAGGATTTCAGGATTAGCACTTTGTGAAGAGAAAAATAAAGATATATGCCACCAATAATATCAATCATATTACATATTTCTTATAGAACAACAAATGGACTGTCATAGAAGCAGCAAATAATTATACCAGGTTCCCATTCACATACACTGTAGCGAAACCGGAGTTTTAGGAGCACATGATGCTAAGACACCCTCTCACTAAGCTGAGGGTTCTGGGGTTCATGGCGCCAGCCAGGCGAATTCAGACAAACATCTTGTGAATTCCTGGCTATTTTTGAGACTCAAATGTATGAGAACCTCAGAAGGATTTAAAAAGGAAAGATTTGCCACATTTCACACCAACATATTGAATCAAATAAATTAAACCATGATTCACAAACTGCTCATGTAACTGACAGGTTCCAATGCATTTTAAAAAGGGGTCCAATTCCAAGCCCTGAGGGCCGTTAGCACACTCCGCCCCCCCCCCGCCCCCCACAGCCCCCACAGCCAGTGCTCCGACATCCGGCCATGACCAGCACGCCAGAGCAAAGCTGGATGCTCCCTGTCTGAGTCCACGCCCTGCTCCTGGGGCATAATGACTCACTACTGTCATGCACCCTGGCTGCTCTCACCGAGCTGCTGCTATTGGCACTTACAGCTCAAAAGCAGTCGTTTTCTCTTTCTAAAGAAAACCTTGCTTCAGTCTTAGACAAAAACAGAAAGGGCAGCCCCACTAATGATGATCTGAAGTTCATACAAAAGTAATTAATATCCCAGGACTTCTTCAGTGGCCCTCACCAAGGAGCTGTCATCTAAGACAGGCGACGGCGTCTGAATACAGGCTCTCGCCGGGACTGCTGTGAGAACTATTTAGTCAGACAACTTGACATGAGAACACAGATGACAAGACGGGGCTCATCTTACATCATTTCCTCTGCTCACAATTATGTGTGACAAGAGGGGTGGGGGCATGTGGAAATCTTTTTAAAAGATCTCTATTACCTTTTGTCTTACTTGGATTTCAAGTTCTTTCAGTGTTCGGCAGCAATTCATTTTATTTCCACCACCCCTTCAAAACAAAAATAAAAACTTTTTGTTAAAGTGTTTTAACTAATTAAATGTTTGCATAGGACACGCAGTGATGAAAGTTATAAAGATTTCTAAATTACGTGTTTTTAAATGCTAGGTATTTCTCATGCACTAGCTTCTGGCAGAAGCGTGAACTTGGGCCAGTTACTGAGCAGCTCAGTTTCCTTATCTGCAAAATGAAATGTGGCATGTACTCCTCCTGGGTGGAGGGGGACATAAGCACCGAGGCTCAGTGAGCACTGACTGCGGCCAAGCCCCACCCCGTCCTCACCTGGAATTCACACAGGAGCCAGAGGAGCTGAAGGCCCCGTGAGGAAGTGGAGGTCAGACCAGGTGGTCTGGCTTCAGAGCCTCCCCCACACCTGACCTGATGCTCTGCTGACGCCAGGCCACCCCGAGGGGCCCTCTCAGTCATTCGTAAAGGACTTTACGGGGCATGTGTGTCTATGCCATCCCTTGGCGTCATCCGTTTTGTTCTTACTATAGTAGCTGTGACTGCACTGTCTGTGCATCTATAAGCCGCATGGGCTTTGGAAACAGCGGGTAGGGCTGCGGGGTGGGGGGTGGGGTGGGGAGGACGGAGAGGCATCTACATCCAGCACCCCGGTCTGGGGCCGCAGCGGTGCCCAGGACACTGTTACCCGTCTTGAAAAGGCTCATGCTGGTGACAGGGACAGATGGGAAGGAAGCAAACAAGTGATGCCAGCTGAAATAATAACAGGTGCCACGAAGAAAATAAAGGCAGGCCGCGATAAAGAATCCAGACATCATACTAGGGCAAAAGGAAGCCATTGGAGCGTTTTAGGCAAATTTACTTCATTTTACAAAGAAGGAAACTGAGGCTCCAAGGGGTGAAGAGGTGCCAGCCCAAGGTGAAGGTGGAACCCGGGCAGGAATCCTGTCTCAGGAGTCTATGCTCAATGCCCTATTTTAATATGGTTTTCATTATGTATTAAATAGACAGAAAGCACCATTTGTAACATATGTTTCCGATTTAAAGGATAAAAATCAGACAAAGACCTGTGTACCGGCCATCAGATGGAGAAACAGAGCAGGGCCTGTGCCTCTGGAGCCCTGCTGGCCCTTCCCCCAGTGTCACCTTACCCCCACAGTGTCACCCTCTCTCCCCAGTGTCACCCCCCCCCCCAGATGGCCCAGCTTCATCATCCTGCATCGCATAGCAGCTGGACCCCTCCCTCTGCCCAACTCTGCTCCAGCCAGCCCCCTTCCCTTCAGTGTTTTCCCTCATTTACACCCTGCACCCCAAACTCCATCTCAGTGTCTGCTTCAGGAGACCAGCTGATATATTATCTGATGTTAATTTGGTCCATCTTAAAAAGAATGGCATGTCTTTTTAAGTCCTTTCACTTTTAACCATTCTATACACATATGTTCCAGTTTTTCTCTTAGTAAACTTTACTGTTTGTTATCTAGTCAGTCTTTGTTTTTAGGTGGAACATTAATTATAACTACAGATACAGTTAGGATTTCTAATCGCCCTGCCCATTCTGCTCCTTCTCATCTTCTTTTGGATTGCTCTCATTTTTTACCCTTCCATTCATTTGCTTCTACAAGTCTGGGAGTTATTCACTCCATTGTTAATCTGGTTAATAGTTACTCTGGAAATTCCAAGTTGCATACTTTTCAAAGTCTAAGTTGATCAAAACTTTTATCTTCCTACTGGATAATCTAACAACTCTAGGAACATTTCATCCCAGTCCCTCCTCTCAATTTTAGTATTACCACTATCATGCATTTCCCTTCTATTTTTAAGTCCCCAAAGTCCTCATCATTTCCTACAGTCGCTAGTGTGTCCTATCGTCGGGTAGACATTTAGATTTAACTATGGATCCACTGCCACCTTTGCTCTTTACTCCTTGCATCATCTCAAAGCTCCAGCCTGGGATCATTTCCTCCTACCTAACTATAACCTTAGAATTGCTTTCCTGGGTCTGCTGGGGGCCACATCACTTTTGTTTGAGAATGTCTTTCTTTTTATATTGAAAATACTGAAAGATATTTTTGTTAGGCACACAGTTCTAGGATGGCAGTGATTTTCTCTCAACACATCATAGTTATTAATCCGCTCTTCTTTCCGGGCTGTCACTGTCACTGTTCAGCAGTCGCTTCTGCCCATATGCTGCCCTTTGCTGCTTTTAAGATCACTTTGTCTTTGGGGCTCTGCTCCCTACATCCATTTTTAATCCTGCTTAAGATTTGGCTTCTTGAATCTGCAAGATAGTACCTTTCATCGGTTCTGGAAAATCCTCAGGCACTGTTTCTTTGAGTATCACCCTTGTCCCATCACTCATTCCTCTCTTTATAGAATTCCAAGTACATCTTCTATGTCTCTGTGCTGCATTCTGGCTAATTCTTTCTTTCTTTTTTTTTTTGTTAAGATTTATTTTTATTGTGTTTTTTTGTTTGTTTTTTTGACAGAGAGAGAGAGAGAGAGAGATACAGAGAAAAGGGGAAGGGCCCTGAACAGTCTCCATAGTTGTACATCATTGGTTTTTCCACATAGTTTCATTCCATAGGTGGGAGTGGAGCTGCACAGGGCAGGAACTGGGCTGGGGTCTCACCCCGGTGAGAACTGAACTGGGGCACTCCCCAGTTCAGCATATGGGTCCGCACGGGCCGGGGCCGGGATTTGATCCTCGGTCCCTGGGGCTGCAAAGTGAGTGCTTAACCCACTGAGCCATCCCGGCTTCCCCAGCTAATCCTTTCTTACTGATCTTTCAGGTCACTATTTCTTCCACTGTGTCTAATGTGCTTACTATATTCATTGAGCTTTAAAATACTGTGAAATATATCCCATTTGCAGAGAGGTATACACACACACACACACACACACACACACACACACACACAATTTAATTATGATTAAGACAAATGCCGTAACAATTACCCAAATCAAGAACTAAAGCCAAACACAAAAAGCCCCCATTTTGTTTGTTCTTCTCTAACTGTAATGTTTTCCCTCCTCCTGGTAATAACCACTATCCTAACTCTTAAGATACCATTCACTTTTATCTGGTTATAATTTTGCCACCTAGGAATGTATCCCTAAAAAATACAGTTCAACTTGTCTTTTTTAAACGTCACATGAATACACGGGCAGTCTTTTCTTTCTTGCTCCTTCACTCAATATTATGTCTGTGAAATTCACTCAGGTTTCTGACTACAGATGTCTTTCACCGATTTTCACTGCATTTTCCCATCCATTTATTCAATACATATGTATTAAGTACCTACTATGTGCCAGACACTGTCCTAGAAAATTGGGGTACATCACTAAATAGGAACTGATAAAGATCCCTGCCCTCATGGAGCTCCCATTCTAGACTGAGAAGATCACACCTGACTTAATCTAAAGGTTGTTGGAAGAGTGATCTATAGGGGAAAGCATTTCAGGCAGAGGGACCTGCCTGTCAAAGGCCCTAGGACAGGTACAACCAGAGGGCAGTGGGTTTGGAGACAGCCAGAGCACCTGTGTGGAGGAGGAGCCAGACCACTGAGGGCCTGGTAGACTCCTCTAGGACCACCTGCCTGCTGCCTTCAGTATCTCTCAGAATTTCCATTAGTCAGAATCTGCAGGAGATGAACTAAGTTTTCGTCTGAAAATTTCTTTCACTTTATATCTTTATTTTTTTAATGTTGCCCACTGACTTTACCATGTCTTTAATCTTCAGAAATTTAAATAAGCTGTCCAAACGATCTGACCTTTAGAATCATCTTGTGTAGTGCTCAGAAAACTTTCAGAAACTTCTACTAAGATGTCCTGATTGTTCTGTATATGAAAGGTTGTAGTTATTCTTCAGGGAGGTGGCTTTGTGCCAAGTGCCATATGGATTATCTAACATGCAGGAGACGCTCAGTCTATATGCAGAGACATCCTGCTTGTCCATCAGAAGCAAAAGATCCAACATACTCATGGTAAGTGAAATGATTCCTCAGACATTCTGAAGGTTGATGACGACACTACCATTACTATAGGTGATGTGATGTCCTCTGTTGCAGACAGAACAACAGTTCCACCTTTCATCCTCACTAGCATTTGTACACTCAGAGGCACAGACTTTTTGGTATCATTCCAGGTTTTACATACGGTACCTTTGGAAGCAAAAATGTCCTTTTGAATCTTCATGTTGCTGCCAACTTCATCAACCACCATAGAACACTCTGGAACCCCGTGCATGGTGATTTTTAGACAGTTCTGGTATGGTTAAAGTAGTCAGGGCAGAACATGTGACATACCATTTCTGTTATGTTTACATATTGTTGTCAAGGGCATCAAGTTTTGCTGATAGAAAATGTGACCTCTCAAACCATATTTCCAGAAGGGAAGTGCTGTGACCAGAACAAGTCACCACCACAAATTCAGGGAATTCTGAGCTGCAACTCTGTCAGTGTCCTAACATTCAGCCCAAGGCTAACCTGATAATTCAGTGATGGCAAAGGCTGCCTGTTATTTTTATACAAGTCAGTATGAAGGAAGTATACAAACTCTAATTCCAGCGTGTCCAACCTGCAGCCCAAGGGCCACATGCCACCCAGGACAGCTTTGAATGTGGCCCAACACAAATTCATAAACTTTCTTAAAACATTATGAGATATTTTTGTGATTTTTAGATTTTTTTTAGCTCATCAGCTTTCGTTAGTATTAGTGTATTTTATGTGTGGTCCAAGACACTTCTTCTTCTTCCAGTGTGGTCCAGGGAAGCCAAATGGCTAGACACCCCTGATCTAGTTGAAAGGCAACCTTGAACAGCTATGTAA
This sequence comes from Craseonycteris thonglongyai, assembly GCA_004027555.1. Taxonomy (NCBI): domain Eukaryota; kingdom Metazoa; phylum Chordata; class Mammalia; order Chiroptera; family Craseonycteridae; genus Craseonycteris; species Craseonycteris thonglongyai. Next base: position 84,111 of record PVKE010001650.1, on the reverse strand, counting down.
AGGTACCAGATATTTCTCCCTTTTCTAAATACTCTCTTTTTTTTTTTTTTTACATGAGTCTCATCCTTTTTTTTTTTACATTTTTAAAAATTTTTTTAATTGTTAAATTTTGGGGGGTGACATTGGTTAGTAAAACTTACAGAGGTTCCAGGTATACAATTCTATAGTATCTTGTCTATATGTTGCATTATGTATGCACCACCCAGAGTACTGACTCCAAATACTCTTTTATCAGTGGATGAGCACATACTATGGCAAGAGGAAGAGAGAGTTCCAGGGATTCACACACAAAAAAGCTCTTATTCTTAAAAATATAGTATAGAATTCTATGATGGCAAATATTTTATTTCAGCACAGTGAAGAGATTATTTTACCATCTTATGCCTTTCATTGTCACTGTTAAAACATCAGTATCAGTCTAATTGTCATTCCTCTGAAGTCAATTCAGTTTTTCTTCTGTCTTTAATATTTTCTCTTCAGTTTTGATGTTCTGTAGTTTCACTGTTATATGTCTAGATAAGCAATTCATTTCATTACCTGGCTTGAGATTCTCAGCCATTACCTTTTCAAGCATTGTCTCTGCCCTATTCTTTCTCGTATATACCTAAAAATCCAATATTTTATGTCTCTTATTTCTATCCTCCATATCTGGTATATCTTTATCTTTCTGTGATGCATTTGGGTAATTTCTTCAGCTATATCTTCCACTCCATTAAGGCTCCTTTCAGTTGTGTTTAATCCACTATTTTCACCCATCCAATGAATTTTATATATACAATTATCTCTTTCAGTCCCAGAAATTTTCATTTTTTAGTTCTTCAAATCTTTATTATTATTGCATCCTTATTTGGCATGCATGTATTTAATCCATCCTTTCATTTTTGTAAACATACTAAAATATACTTTTAGATTCTGTATATGACAGTTCCAGTATTCTATTAGACTTGTTTCTATTGGTGTGCAGTTTTCATTGATTCTCTGTTCATGTTTTCAAGATTTATGTGTGTGTGGTCTGATGTTACTTGGTACTCTATCTGTGGAAATTCTTTAAGTTCTAGGTTGAAGATGTATTCCTTACAGAAGGGCATACCCAGTCCAGGATCAGTTTTAAGTAAATTTCTAGCCTGAGACTTTTCAAACCACACCGGTAGCATTATTTCAGGTCCAGACTTGCATGAAAATCAACTTGTAATTACAATTTTTCCCCTAATTCTCTAACACTACTAATATGAATGTTGAAATGAGTAGGTTTCCTTGTTGTGCCCTTCTGTGATACAGGTTTCTATCTATGAGGGCATAGATGTCCCAAATTTATATGTATTAGTTTTCTATTAGGTTACTTCACCCTAGCAGACCCTCTAGGCTTTGTCTCTTGCCCCTTCACTCAAAACAGCCAACAAAAGTGACACGTAAATTCACCAGGATTTGGTCAATGCACTCAAGGCAATAGTTGGCTTTTCATAATGCTCAATTCTCTGGATTCCAACTTTCACTTCATGTTTAATCTCTAGGTATTACTTACTTTTTACTAGCTCAGTAACATATTAAAATATTTTATCTTTTAGCTAGATTCTTAGTTGTTTTCAGTGGAAGTGCTATTCATGGATCTGTATTCTATCATATTACCAAAAAGAAAAGTCCCTATTCACTATAATGATTCACCTTCAACAATAAAGAAAATTCTGCTTCACATTTAGAAATCTTTCACATTTAGTATAGCCTTTTATGTTTAAGAAAGCAACTTATCGTCTTTTTCATCTCAAGTTATTAGACCGAAGTTTTACAATTAAAAAAAAAGAACATATATAAAAAGCAAAAAAGAACTCTCCTGCTTTCCGTTTTTCCAGTTGTTTAGCTTTTTCATCAAAGAATACTCAAATTAGGTCACTGTCCACCCAAAAACCTTGTATCAACCAAAAGGAGATGTTTTTAGGTCAAGAACATGAATATGCAGTCTATAAAACAAGTCATCTTTTGAATGAGCCTGAAAAGTATCTTAGTCCACCACTCACTGAGCATTAACTAAGCAGACAACAGCAAAGTCTCAGATCACAGAGTGAATAATACTCTGTTAGTGTTGTTGGAACTGCTACACTAATTTTTTTAAACTGTGGTAAGAAAAAAAACCCATAATGTAAAATTTACCAGCTTGGCCATTTTTAATGTACAATTCAGTCATGTTAAGTAAATGCACATTATTGTGCAACAGATCTCTAGAATTTCCTCATCCTACAAAACTGAAGCTATATCTACACTCATCGAATAGCAACACCTAGTTTCCCCCACCTCCTGCTGCACTAAATTCTTACACCTATGCTGCATGCATGATGGATTCAATCATGAAAGCTTTAGTACTAAAATTTGCTAATATTTCAGGACCAAATTTAATTCTCATAATTGTTTACACAATTCCTGAGAAAATGAGCCTTATTCATTTAGAGTAGATAATTTGAGTAATTATTTTACTAAAACAATATTTCCTAAATTACACACCAGAATGGAAAAACTTTATAGCTGATAGCGAATTAAAGTTCATACTTTAACACTCTCATTTTGCAGATAGCAAATGAGCCTCATGCTTATGCTAAAGTTATGAAATACAAAAGAGCTCATACAAAAATAGTTTTTAATTATTTAATTTCTAGCTATAAAAATACACGTATGATCACTTTCCCATGAAAGACATTTAAGTGTATAGAAAAGAAAAAATTTTAAATTTGGCATCTTAATATTTTCACTTCAAAATTAAAGTTCACTATTTCTAAGTCTGAAATACTTGCATATAAAATGTTAACCTAATTTTAATTTGCTGTTTCCATTTAAACACAGTATTATTTTTCTTATTTTGAAATATATCTTGTATAGATGTTACAACCTTCTCCGAATAAATGTCTGACTGAGGATTAACTTTATTAAGTTCTATAGGGACAAGCTCTACGAACACATCTTATTTGTATCTGTTGATATGATTAGCTCGAATGACCTTATGTCCTATCATCATTTCAAATTTCATATGAGAAAAAAGAAGAAAAGAAAAGCCACTTACCTCTTTATAACATTTGTATTTAGATCAATTCCACCAAACCTGGACAGGAATTCAAGGTACGGAACAGCACCAGAGCTGGTGAGGGGGATCTACATTCAAACGAGAATGACAGACAGTCTGTAAGGTAAGTCAGACCCAAGCAGTGGACGGCACGGCACGGTAGGTTCCACCATGTAAGCAGGACATGTCAGTGGGAGGGGCATCCCAGGAAACGCAACTACTTAACCCAGGTGTCTGAGCAGACATGCATCCTCAGCAAACCAAGTACTACCAGCACAAATACCAGTTTAGGCTCAACTAAAAGTCAACAGGTTGTCTACAAAATTACCCAAAACCTAGCTCTATCTAAAGGTAAAGTGAAATTAGTAGAAGTATACTATATAATATATAGAGAGAGTTTTCTCAAGAGGCTGAGGCCCAGCACAATTTTACCCTCCGAATGTCACATAAGCTTTCTGTATGTGCATTCATATATTTTTAAGGCAGAAAAAAGTCATTTTAAAATTTAAAATTGGGGAAGCCAGATGGCTCAGTGGGTTAAGCGCTCACTTTGCAGCGCCGGGGACCGAGGATCGAATCCCGGCCCCGGCCCGTGCGGACCCATATGCTGAACTGGGGAGTGCCCCCAGTTCAGTTCTCTCTCTGTCTCTGTATCTCTATCTCTATCTCTCTCTCTCTCTCTCTCTCTGTCAAAACCAATAAATGATTAAATAAATAAATAAAAGTATCTTTTAAAAAAAAATTTTTTTAATTTAAAATTCTATAAAGAACAGTATTGGGTCAAGTGAGTCAATATAGTCTGCAGAGTAAATAAAATTATTTTCTCAACATTTAATTTAAGGAAGTTAATAAGTGTACTGTAATTATATAAAATAATAGTTATTACTCTTAGAAAATACACCTAAGTAGTCAGAAGTAAAGAACTATAAAATAAGCAATTTCCTTTCAAATGGTTCACAACATATATTATGGATACATTGTTTGTGTATGTCATGATATTACTGTTTGCATACATACACACAAACATGAAAAGAGCATAGGAGAAGCCAATAAGGTTAAATGCTCACAACTGGCAAATCTGAGTAAAGGGTTGATAGGTATTATTTATGCCATACAGGTAACTATTTGCACTATTCTTAGTCTTACAAATTTTTAGGAGGTTTGAAATTACTTATTTTAAAAAGTCAAATTTTTTAAAAAGTGAAAATAATTATTCTCCCCAAAAGGAATATGAAACTAAAATTAAGGTAACTATATAATCAATGTAAATATATTTTATTAAGCTTTACGCAAATACACAAAGTACAATTTCCCATGTGGCTGAGTAGGTCCCAACTCCATACATTCTAGTTTGATACTTAACTTGCCCTGAAAACTCCAGCCCAAAGCCCAGCCTGCTCATTTCAGTCTTCCCCAAAGGACCGTTTCAAACGTGTGCAGGTAGGAAATGTGACCAGAGGGAGCATGGTCCTTTGTTGACACCCATGACTTCCGCTTCTGATGGGGCATTTTTTAGTAGATACAATTTTGGGCAGACACTGTCTAGTTGCCTAGGCTTACAAAAGAAGGACAAGAGCAGATTAAATGTGTGTTTCCAAGACTGGAAGCCCTCATGGTTTTAGCAGTGAGAAGGGCGCTGCCTAAACGGAGCGGGAAGCAGGCTCAGGCGCCCCTCTGGGTGTTTATACATGAGTTAACCATCTAGCCCGAAAACCACCTTCTGAGGTGGTTGAAATGTTCCACATTTCACAGAGCAGAGGTGTGACCTCCCTGCACAGCACATCAACCCATTTCATATTGTCATTTATGGTCTAATGCAAACTCTAATAGCGGACACATTATTGCAATGACCAGTCTCCAAGCCCCTGAGACAGCCAAAGCAGCTAGTCCAAAAGGAGAGGCTCTGATAAGAACTCGCCTTTTCAATATTTGTCATTCTGGCAAAAATGTTTAAGAATCAAAACCATCCATCAGTGAGTTGCTGAAAGCAAATTCTTCGACTGGGGCTGGGGGAGGGTAGTTTTTAAATCATTCGTGTTGATAGGAATCTTCAAACAAAGATTCCTCTTTCTTCACCCAGCACAACCACTGGGATGAGGCAGAACTGTTTTCCTTCCCTGGAATGTATTTACAAATTCAACTTCTCTAAAAATTTAATCTTAATATTCAGAGACTGAGGCCACTTTTTTTTTAATTGCATTACTACTAATGGAAACTAAGGTACCAGCCCTGAGCAAGCATCAAAATACTCTGACATTCAACCATGCTTGACATGGTTCTTGAAATAAAATTAAACCTAAAGTAAATTCATAACTAGAACCTTTTTGAATTTTAAGGGGGACATTCTCATGAACTATTTTACCAGTTTAATACATTTCCAGTTAGGCTTACACTAACTTTTGTAAAAGAGTTTGTGTCACCATATGGATTAATGATTAAAAGATCTAGAAAAAGTCACATGCACTGAATTTAAGGGAATGTGAAGAGAAGCCCAGCTCCTCATTCACAATAAACTTGGCCTCCTCTTCACTGCACCACATTCCAGCCTCCCTGATTTACACACAGGTCACAGGATCCTAGAAATATGTGGCTGTCATTTAAGGTAGTCTACTAGGAACTGTTTTTTAAAAAATCTTTCAAGTTCTACAGTTCTCAGTGACTTCTTTTAAAAACAGATGTAGCTTTTAAAAACAGATACACATTTCACATTTTCTGTACTTTTCCTCTTCTGCATAGTGGGATTAGCTTGGGAAGACTGTCAAAAATTTAAATTAACATTAGATCATGAATACAGGGAGATGTTAGTAGGAAATAATATTTTAATTCTCCATTTGGTATAAAGTATCGGTTAAATCAAGCTTATGAGAAAACTGATGCACTGCTTATAAGGACAAATGTTCTTTAAAAGTAAAAGAACGTTACCATATGACACAGCAATTCCACTCTTAGGTATGTACCCAAGAGAATGGAAAACACATGTTCACACCACAACCTGTATAGGAATGTTCACAGCAACACTGGTCACAAAAGCCAGGAAGTGGAGGCAGCACAAAGGTCCATTAACTGATGATAAACAAAAGGTGAAAATGGAATTTTATTCAGCCATAAACAAGAATGAATGACTGATTCATGCTACGACATGAATTAACCTTGAAAACATTATGCTGAATGAAGGAAACCAGACAGAAAAAATCACATATTGTATTATTCCATTTATAAATGTCCAGAATGGGCAAATCTACTGTGACCGCATGTAGATTCATGATATTAGTGAGTAGGGGGAGGGAAAATGGGGAGCTACTGCTCATGAGTATGGAGTTTTTTGGGGTGGGTGGGTGATGAAAATGTTCTAGAATTAGACAGTGATGATGTTTGCACTAGTCTGTGAATATATTAAAAACCATTAACTTGTATATTTTTAAAGGGTGAATTTCATGATAGGTAAATTATATCTTAATAAAGCTTGCATTTATAATATAGATACAATAAAGAGTGCCATGTGAAAGAATCAATATGTACTACATGTGAAATTTTAGAAGTGAATAAAGGGGAAACATTTCTTTTAAAAGAAGTAAAAAGGGGAAGCCGGGATGGCTCAGTGGGTTAGGCGCTCACTTTGCAGCCCTGGGGACCAAGGATCGAATCCCAGCCCTAGCCTGTGAGGACCCATGTGCTGGGCTGGGGAGTGCCCCCAGTTCGGTTCTCACTGGGGTGACACCCCAGCCTGGTTCCTGCCCTGTGCAGCCCCGCGCCCACCTGTGGAATGAAACTATGTGGAAAAACCAATGATGTACAACTGTGGAGACTGGTCAGGGCCCTCCCCCTTCTCTCTGTCTCTGTCTCTCTCTCTCTCTTTCTCTGTCAAAAACAATAAAAATAAATATTAAAAAAAAAGAAGTAAAAAGCTCTTCATCTGTCTTCCCCCTCCCTCTCCCCTAACAATTCAGTCCTGAAGCCATTAGACAGGGCAAAGAACAGTGGTGTCTGCAGTGTTGGGGAGCCCTGGCCGTCTGGTGGGGGAGCAGTGTTGACGACTGGACATGAGTCACATGCCAGGGAGACTCATCAAGTGACTAAATATACAATAACCAGCCAAAAACTCTTGCTGCTTGCTTGAGTTCCCGTTAATGGAGAGTCTACTTACATGCATCGGCATCTACCAGTCCCCATGGGTGCCAGTTAACGGACGGTCTGCTGTACTAAGAATAACCGAAGCCAAGTCTCTCACTGTGTGAAAAGGTTGTTACAAAAATGGGGAAGCGAGAAAACTAGAATGCACCCTAAGGTGTTAGAATAGAATTGGTGGTATTGGAGTGAACTTACAGTTTTCAATACACAGAAAAACTGACACAGAAAAAAATGTAGATATAAGAGGATGGATATATAGAGGTGAGTGTGCCCCCTGGAGCTAACTACCTCCTCCTCCCAAAAGCCTTCCTGGATTCCCACACCCCATTTTTAGTTAGCGCCGCCCCCCCCCCACTCCTGCACCACCGGGCAATTACACCTTGCCGAGCCCTCATCAGCACTTCCAGCGGTCTCTCGCCGGACTGGGACCCCCCAAAGGCGGCAGGTGTCCCATTGCTCTGCACGGGGCCAAGAACACAGCAGTACTCAACAACTATTTAATGTAGAGCAAACAAACTGCAGCTGGCCCCTGGCTTACGGCAGTGCAAAAGCAACGTGAGAGCTGTCTGGAAAAAGCCTAGCCATAAAGGCCTCCGCTTCTCATTTCATGTGGCTAGATGCCTTCTGGACAGCCCGCCTATGCACTCAGTAGAAACCATATTTCGAATTTTGATCATTTTCCCAGGCCAGTGATACTCTCTAGTGATGTGGGGCAGTGGCCGCAGCTCCCACCCAGCCATGTGATCATGAGGGTAAACAAGTGATATTCTCCTCATTGGGTTAGGAGTCCTGTGCAACTAACTGCAGGCTCACGTCAAGTGTTCTGAGCAAGGTTAAGGCAGGCTAGGTAGGTAGGTTAAGTTTTGATGTACAGTAGGCTAGGGATATAAAATGCATTTTTTTTTCTTTTTCTGTTTTCTTTTTTCTTTTTTCCTTTTTCTTTTCTTCTTTTTATTAAATTTATTGGGATGACGTTGATTAGTAAAATTACATAGGTTCCAGGTGTACAATGCTACATTATATCATTCACATGTTGCATTGTGTGCTCACCACCCAGAGTCAGCTCTTCCATCACCATGTATTTGATGCTCCTCCCTCTCCCACGACTGCCGTCCTCCTTCCCCCTCAGGTAAACACTAGACTATGGACCATGTCCATGAGTTTTTGTTTCCTTGCTGCTTTCAGTTTTATACCCCACATATGAGTGGAGTCATATGGTCCCTGATTTTTTCTGTCTGGCTTATTTCACTTAACATGACGATCTCAAGGTCCATCATGTTGTCGCAAATGGCAGTATTTCATCTTTTCTTATGGCTAAATAATATTTTGACTTAGGATGTTTTCAGCTTACAATGGGTTTTTCTGGATGTAATCCCATCACAAGTGAAGCAGCAGCTGTACTAGGTTCCAAAATATAAGTTAACCAATACTTTACATATTGGAAGACTTATAAAAAACTAAAAGATCTGTAACAGTGCTACATGCAAAATAGGACTCCAAACCTGCCAGAATCTAATCAACAACTGGATTGTGACAAATAAAACCACTTGGGACAATGAGGGGAAAGCCAGGGTCCCATGCGCCTGTCATCCTCTTCCTGTTTCCCACAGGTGGGTTAGTAGGTGGTTTCGCAGACTGTACCTGGGCCAGCACGTCTTGGAACTGCTCTCGGGTGAGAGGCAGCAAGAAGGTGCTGACCACTCTCCTCAGGTCACTCTTGGACACCGTCATGTTGTGACTGGGGTCGAGCAGCTGAAAGGCTCTGTTCAACTCCTCCCCTTTGTGGGTAATTTTTTGAAATAACATCCGTTTAACATCTAGGCAGGACAGTGCTGGGTTTGGGACAGCCAGGGCTGTGAAAGAGAAACAGCTATTTATTAAACGTGCGCAAGGCTCAGATACTAAAACCATTTCACTGCATGCTGGGACCAAACAAACTTCTTAAAGTGGGGTGTCCACTGGATCCAAGCTGACACACCTGGTCATCAGATAACCAGCAATGGCAAGCCTGCAGTCATTTTTTTCCCTGTGAAATTCGATCAATATGAAATGGCAGTAATAACATTAGAAAGAAAAAACAAGGCAAAGAGAACCTGCCCTATAAAGGACATTTGTCACAACAAGTGAAAAATGGAGATATTGGAACAAAACTTTGTTAAAAATCAATACCATTTCAAATCAATCTTTAATATATCATATTCATTTTGCAACCTCTTACCAATCTTTGAGAGAAAAACGTGTAATTCTTAAATCTATTATAGAGCATTCCCCTTTCAAAGACAAGGGAACAATGAGAATGGGGTACACACTACAAGGTAATGGAAGAAGGCTGATGTGCTCTAAACAAGCTTTCAGGGGGCTAGCCCTTCCTGGGAGGAAAAGGAGAGGTGTCATGGCTGCAGAGCGTTAGGTCCCAGGGTCCCCCGTGTCACCAAAGATGAAAACTGCTGTCGAAACAAGGTAGAGATAAGGAAATACAGCAACTGCAAATCAACTCCCGGTAGCAGCCAGTGACATGAGTGTGAAGACGTGATTATTCCATTTTGATATTTTATAACTGACTAGGGAAAGGGGGGACTGAGAATAACAGTAGTTTGGTACATCTCTCACATTTATTTATGAGATTGCAAAGGCTTGGTGACCATAGCTGATCCCATAGCTCTGTCTTACATTATAAATTCTGAATGTGTGTTAATACGTTTAACATGGCCTCATCTTTTGTAAACTTATTCTCAAGCAGGAGCTAGGGAAGGATGACTCCAGTTATTCCCCTTATGTGAGAATTTCTTATCAAGTTGTTGAATCTTCCCGGCCTGACGGCAGTGACAGCTTTAATCTTGGGGTGACCTGGGTCAGAAGGAAGACTCAAGAGACCTCAGTGTGACACCCAGACCCACCCAGCGGCCCTGACAGATTTTCTCATGGCCAGAAGCTGCCCAGAGCTGTCGTCTCCTGTTTGAGACGGTAAGCAGGGTGGTGTCAGTGCCCCTGTCACACTGCTGTGGTGACCTGTGGTGACCTGCCCCCATGCCCTTGCCACACAAGCAGCAGCGGGCAGGTTCGGGGACCACTGCTATCCTTCCCAGGGGCTGCGCTGGCCATCAGCAATGCTTACCTCCTCTGCTTACTCACTGAGGGGACTGGGGATGCCTCTTCCTCACAATGTCCACAGCCGCCCCCTGGAAGGAGGGGTGTGTGACCAGGTGACACCTGGAGACCTGGGACAGGGGTGGCTGGTGTGGGATGACAGGATGGAAGGTCTTAGGAAAGAGGTGACACATCACCTGCAAGGTGGTACTCCTGAGAGCAGGAGGGGCTGGCGGTAGGGGTGCTGTGGGGGACAGCCAGCCCAGGCCCAGAGAGGAGGAGCAGACCAGCAGAGTTGGCATCAGCCAGGAGAGGGGACTGCAAAGGTCAGCAGGAGCCACACTCCGGGTGGGCCTGCGCCCCAGCTTTGTGCCCTGGTTACAGGATGCTGCAGCAGCGGGGTTTGCATAAGAGAGAGTGACACCACTGGACTTTCCTTCCTAAACTGCAGTCTGGTGTCATGCAGAGGAAGAGCAGAGCAGGGAGCAGAGTGGTGGCATGAGACATGTAGGTAACCACAGCCCGCTCACACAAGTACTAAGGAGGTGTCACTAATGTGGTGGTCATGACATGAAAAGTGGGGGTGATGTCAAAATAGACACGAGAGAGCCTACAGCACCTTCTGACTGGGTGTACAGGGGGAGACAGGGGAAGATGATGAAGTTCTTGCATCTGGCACAGGTGGCTGGGTGGGGGGGACATCCTCCACTGAGGAAGAGAAAATTGGAAGATATGGCAGATGGTATTTTCCAGGATAAATCCCCCAGTAAGTTCCCCACCACATGTGCTTTTCTCACAATGCCGTGTTAACACTCCTCCCCCAGAAAATGGGGTATGTGTTCCTTCCTCCTAAATCGCAGGGGGCGGGGCGCTGGGGGGGCTGTGACTGGGGCAGATCATGACACATGATTTCTGGGACAAGCTCACAAGAGGCATCACAGCTTCTGCATGGTCCTCATGACATGCTCACATCAGTCACCATGCTGTGAGGAAGCCAAGAAGCCACATGGAGAGGCCACACATCCGTGTTCAGGCCAGATGTTCCCCTGGGAGAAGGCAGACAGGGAGCAGAGGATTGGGCAGAGGGCATGAGGGAGGAGAAAGGGCTCGAATCTCCTCCAAGCCTCCCAAGGATGCTCAGACATGCAGGTCACTCCACAAGTCCCTCTGCATTTCTGTCACTTGAAATCTCAGCAGCCTCTGGGTTACATGAAGAGCTGAATGATTCAACATCAGCTAGTAACCACTAGTTCCCCCTCAACGTGCCGCCCTGGAAATCCTCTTCTTGCTACCAGGGTCACAGGGGACCCCTCTTGTGAATTTGTGTCTCTGTCTTAAAATCTTTTTCCAGACTTTTCATGTACATTTGAGTTGCTTTCCAATAAGCCCCATCTTTGCCATCAGTAATTCTAATTTAAAAGTATCAGAAAATATTAATTTGAAACTACTTGAAATTACTTGAAGGAAAACCTTTGATTTCCCGTGCCCTCTGCAACTTCTGAGATTTAAAATCAAAGCAGTAACCAAACTTTGCATAACCTGCTAGTGGGAGTACAAATTGATATAATCTTTTTGGAGGGCAATTTGACACAATTTCTACATCCATCTAGAATACAGAAAGTCACAACAGACTGTCATGCTCACCCTAACAACGAGGAAAAACGAATGAGATGAGCTTTAAAAGAAGGGTTTAAATACCCATCAGAGAACTGAGGATGCAGAGGAACTGAGCTGCAGAAAGGCCCAGCCAGGCCTCAGAGACAGAAGGCCTGTGGCCCCTCTCATCCTTGCAGAGCCCTGGGAAGAAGAGCACGTTCACGCCGGACAGCAGTGAGGAGAAAGCAGCTGACCACTGGTAGCCACGTGAGGACAAGTGGGATGATGGGAGCTTTGGTCACAAAGCAAGTCTGCAGCTGCCCTTCTGTGCCCTCGTATCAGTAGCACCCCAAAGTTGGGGGTGAGGCACACAGGGCGTTCTACAGTGTAGGGCCAGGGTCACCACAGGGTGAGGACAGAGCGAAGGGCTGAAGCCAACCGGGCCTTCGCTGGGTGCACCTCAGTGGTGCACCATGGACTGCAGGCCAGGGGCAGGGCAGAGAGCGAGGGGCTGGGCTGGAGGGCAGAGAACCGCCCCCACACACACAGCCTCCAAAACTGGCAGGTGGGCTGCAAAGCAGAGAGCTTCCCTGGCAGTCCCAGGACGGAGCGGGACTGTGGAGCAGAGATCTCTGGAGTCTCAGCAGCATTCAAACCCCAGGAGCTGTTAAAAGGAGGCAGCTGAAACCACAGGTCGCTTGACGCCAACTGAAATTCTAAGCAAGTCCAAACACAGCTCAATGCAGACATGGCTGAGGCGCCTGTCTCCCTGGAAGCTCCTGGGGAGGAGCAGGGGCCTGCCTTGTATTGGTGGTAAATGGCAGTTACTTCTGTCTCTACTGCTTTGCACACAGATGTCTGGTCTTAAATCTTTTTAACAATGTAAAATGAGTGAAATAAGAAAAAGTGATCTAGTCAAGAGCAAAAACAGTCATTAGAATAGAAAACAAAGAGAACAGATGAAGAGATGATCAGGTATTTAAACTAAGAATGATAAATATGTCACAGAGATTACAAAAAGTGACAACTTGCTGAGCACATAGAAATTTCAACAGGAAATGAAAACTATTTCTTTAAAGGCACATGAATAAGTTAGAAATTAAAAACAGTATCAGAAGAACTCATCTGATTTGCTTAGTAGCAGACTGTACCTGGTAAAAAAAAGGACTAGTGAATATAAAATCAGGTCAACTGAAATTATTCAAGTTGAAACAAACAAAAAGCATTTAAAAAGGATACAGGGTGTCTGATACCTGTGGCTGTGACTCATAGGTTCATGTTCATCCTCATGAACTGCTTATTTAATGTATGAGTTATACAAGTACATATCTACATATATACATGCAATGTACAAAAGAGAGGCCACCCAAACACCTAATGGTGACCACTCTCGGAGATGAAAATGGAGCTAGGAGACATCATATGTGCATATATAATTTTTTAAGAAAAAATAATTCAGTACATTAAAAATACCATCAATAAAAATAAGAGGCAAATGACAAATGAAAACAGACACTGATGGACACATAAGGCAGATAAAGGATTCATATCTTCAATACAAAAAGAACTCAAACGAATCCTTAAGAAGACAAACCCATAGTAGGTAAATGGGCAAAGGATATGAAAAGGCAGGTTACAAAAGAAAAAGACATAAACCCCATAAACTTAAGAATCAGAGTTAATGATACTATGAAAGAAATGCAAATTAAAGTCACAATAGAATAGTGCTTTGAATTTCAAATAGACAAGCTATAACGGATAATATTCTGGGTTAGGATGCTTACAAATGGGCACCTTTAAACATTACCTGTGGGGACGTACAGGTACAAGCTTCCTCACAGGCAATCATCAAGGCCTCATGAGTGTGAATGCCCTTTGATCCCATAATCCCACTTCACTCTAGTCCTCTTCGTACTACGAGAACACTCGCATAAGATACACCCAAGGACACTGCAGCTGTGGAGCTCTTGCAGGGGGCCTGCTGTACCACTGTTGATCATTTTCGCACTGGAAATCCTGAGTTAGCCCCTGTAATCCACTCTCCCCTTTCTCCTTAGAAACAGAAACCTGGAGGTTTGGGTAGACACATGGCCACCTGAAATACTGTCTTCATTCTCAGGCTCCGCAGTGGATGCGGATGACCGACCACATGATGCAAGTCTCACCTACTATAAATAAGCACAGGTTTCACGTGTGGCTTCTATGTCCCCTCTGAGTCCTCTGACTCATGGGGTTGTGCACTCACAGTGCTCTGTCTGTGCTGCTGCTACAGCACTTGTGTCTCTCTGTTGGGATCCTTCCTCTCCCTCTCCAGCTGGTGAGCTCTCCTAGGGCAGGCCCCTCTACTGGACCCACCTCTTTATCCTCAGCACCTGTGACAGTTCTTGTCACATACAGGGCTCATAAACGGTTTTGGAAGGAAAGAAAGGAAGAAAGAAAAGAAGAAAAGGAGGAAAGGACAAAGCAAGGGAGGGAGGGAAGGAGGGAGAAAGAGAGGAAGGAAGGAAAGGACATATACTTTGGGGAAATTTTGTCCAATTTTATTGCTTTAAAACTGAATGAGTGTTCTAAATGAATTGAAAACTTATGTTCACACAAAAACCTGTATGCAAATGTTCATAGCATTTTATTCATAATTGCCAAGATGTGAGAGCAACCAAGATGTCCTTCATTAATGAAGAGATGAATAAACTGTGGTGTACCCATATAAGAGAATATTATTCAGAGATAAAAAGAAATGAACTATCACATCATGAAAAGACAATGAAGGAGCATTAAGTGCATATGTTACTAAGTGAAAGAAGCCAATGTGAAAAGGCTGCATACTGTATGATTCCAACTCTGACATTCTGGAAAAGGCAAAACTGCAGACAATAAAAAGGTCAGTCGTTGCCAGGGGTTAGGGGGAGGGAGGGATGAACAGGTAAAGCACAGAGGATTTTTAGGACAGTGAAACTACTCGTATGATGCCGTAAGGGTAGACACATGTATTTAGAAATTTATCTAAACCCAGAGAATATACAACACAAGGGTGAACTCTAATGTAAACTGTAGACTTCAATTTACAATAACATATCAATCAATAATGGCTCATCAGTTGTAACAAATGCACCTCACTAATATAAGATATTAATAATAGGGGGAACTAGGGGTGAGGAATAAAGGGGTATATGGGAAGTTCCTTGTACTTTAGCTCAATTTTTTTGTAAACCCAAACCTACGGAAAAAAAAAATAAAGTCTATCAATTAAGAAACAACTGTGTGAGAAAGTATACTAGATGATATAGTAGTTAAGTTCATGGATTCTAGTCATACTAACTGGATTCAAATTGAGACCCTGCCATTTAAAAACTATGTAACTTTTAAGCACATGGCTTAATAAACCTGTGCTTCAGTTTCCCCCCAGATAAAATAGAAACAATAACAGAACCTATATCATAGCTCTATTGTGAGAATTAAATGACATGTGAAGCCTTTGTGCAAAGTCTGCTACATACTAAACACACATAAGTGATATCTACTACTGTTAGCATTATTTGCTCATGAATACTCACTTGAAGAAGGTCTGAATATGTTTTGGAGATCACTTCTTGAATAGATTCTACATGGTGAAGAATAGGGTCTTAAATTTGGAAATTTTTGTTTGTGAGAAGACAAAGGATGACAATCTGGTATAATCGCCATTTTGTGCATGAAATCCCTGTGATAGAAAACAGATTACATTATCTTCAAGTACACATTACAAATGTGGACAGCTTCCTATCTATTCCGCTTCTGAGAGGACAGCCAGAGATTAAAAATGCTGCTAGTCATGACCTTCTTGCCAGTGTTTCCAGAACTATTCTTCATAAGTGAACACAAAATTTGATTGTAGA
Organism: Craseonycteris thonglongyai; assembly: GCA_004027555.1. Lineage (NCBI taxonomy): Eukaryota > Metazoa > Chordata > Mammalia > Chiroptera > Craseonycteridae > Craseonycteris > Craseonycteris thonglongyai. The sequence continues at coordinate 68,379 of PVKE010001650.1, read as the reverse complement.
CTCCTTGTTTTTAGCAGGTTCAATAATCTTCAAAAGTGGAAAAATAAAGAAGCTTTTGGATAAGAAAATCCGCCTACATCTTGACTACCAGCACTCATTTCTCTGGTGGCAGTAAGACAGAGAGTCAGGATTCCCTGAGCTCTCTTGAAGTTCTTCCCTATATATTAAACACACAGTCAAAAGGCAGTGTTGGGGACAGCTCCAAAAATGGCAGAGCACAGACCTCTGAAAATTCTCTCCTTCATAACAGCAATGAGAACACTGGCAAAAATTGTCACAATCAAGTTTCAGAACGTTGGAAATTAACAAAAGGTTTGCAGAAATCTAGGGAGCATTTATTCATGAAAAATGGCAGAATCTCTGTCTGAACACCAAGTTTTGTAGTATTTTAACATTCCCTATGCCCATCTCCTCGCACCCCCAAACCTGCAGTAGCCTTGAAACCAACAGCCTGTGATTACAGTGAAAACCCAGCAGCCTGACAGCCACTGGAAGGAGCAAAAGATGGCTGGAAATCCTTCCAAATTCCATTACCAGAAAATTTTCATTATTTGACCTATGTGATGCTTCCCCAAAAGACCCCACACACCAGGCTGTCTTTATTTGAACTGATTCAGAGCTTGCCAGGGAGAACAGGCTATCGTCAAAAGGCATTTATTGAAAAAGTCAGAGGCAATTATTGTTTTAAAATCTTAGCTGCCTGAGAGGGTGGTAGCAGGTGGAGCAAATAACAGACTAACTAAAAAACTTAAAGGGAAAGTTTAGAAAATGACATGTCCTTAGGGGCTTTGAGAAGCTCCCATATATTCCTGGGGATCTAGATGGCCACTTGAATGCATAGGGCTGTGAGCATGTCCAGTACTATGTGCTTACTCAGGAAAGACCTGAGAAGGCCCTAAGCTCTCACTTCTAGTTCACCTTAAGATTCTGGTCAAGTTCACAAGCAGGAAGTAAAGGCTAAGGTAGAATCATAAACTTCCTGGCTGAGAGTTTAAGGAATGCTCCAAACATACGAAGAGCCCCTAAGCAAAGATCAGAAGATTCTTGTTTCCAGGCATTAAAGGAAATCTCTGTCCCATCATGAGCTGACCACTAAGCAACCAATCAGAGACTTCAGTGGCCATACATGACAAAAAATACAGACTTTACAAAGTTAGTTTAGAAAAGTCACTAAACAACAAAATATGGAAAGAAAATATAATTTCAAGAATTGCTACATTATTAAAATGTCTAGTTTTCAACAAAAGATTTATGAGACATACAAAATAAAAATAAATAAGAGGAAATGTATGGCCCATATATACTTATCTTCAGAAACCATGAAAGCAAGAAAAGAGTGAAGTAAAACATTTAATGTGTTGAAAGAAAAAAAAAGCACAAAAAAATACCAATCTAGAATTCTGTATCCAGCAAAATTGTACTTCAAAAGGATAAAATGAAGACTTCATCAAACAAAGAAAAATTGGGGAAAATTTTCACCAGCAGACCTGCTTTGCAAGAAATCTTGTTAACATAAACTCTTTAGAAAGAAGAAAAACTCATATGGGTCAAAAAACTCAGATCTATATATAAAGAAAGAGCATTAGAAAAAGAATAAATGAAGATAAAATAAACATATATGTACCTAGTAACAGAGCCCCCAATATACATGAAACAGAAACTGATAAAATTGAAAAGACACACTTTAACTATAATAGCTAGAGGGGAAGCTGGGATGGCTTAGTGGGTTAAGTACTAGCTTTGCAGCCCCAGGGACCGAGGATCAAGTCCTAGCCCTGACCTATACGAACTCATATGCTGCATTGGGTGTGCTTCCCATGCAGGAGGCTCTCAGCCTAGTTCCTGCCCCGCATAGCCCCCACCCACCTGTGTGGACCAAAACCATGTTGAAAACTGATGACATACAATTATAGAGACTGCTCAGGGCCCTCCCCCTTCTCTCTGTCTCTCTCTGTCTCTGTTTCTCTCTCTGTTAAAAACAATTAAATAAATAAATAAATAAAAACAATAATAGCCAGAGACTTCAATATCCACTTTTAATAATGGATAGACCAACTGGACAGAAGATTAACAAGGAAATAGAAGACTTGACCAATACTATAAACAACTAAAGCTAACAGACATCTAAAGAACACTCTACCTAACAATAGCACATTCTTCTCAAGTACACTGGAATATCCTCCAGGATATATTATAAGTTAAGATATAAAACAAGTCTCAATAAATTTAAAAGGATTGAAATTATCAATATATGTTCTCCAACCACACTGGCATGAATTTAGAAATGAATAACAGAAAAAAATTGTGTAATCCACAGATATGTGGAAATTAAACAACAGCTACTAAATAACCAATGATCAAACAATAAAAATCACAAGATAAATTAGCAAATACCTTTAGATGAATGAAAATGAAGGCACAACATACCAAAACTTACAGTATGCCAATAAGGCACTGCTTAGAGGGAAATTTAGGGCTGTTAATAACTACATTAAAAAAGAAAAAAATCTCAAATTAATAACTTAACCATCTTTCTTTAAAAACCAGAAAAATAAGAATAAAATTCAGATAGAATGAAGAAACTAATAAAGATTAGAGAAGCAATAAATTAAATTGACAATAAAAAGATTGAAACATCCAACAAAATAAAAACTTGGTTCTTTGAAAAGATTAACAAAACTGGCAATTTTTAGCTGGAACGACCAAGAAAAAAATGAGAAATACTCAAATTATTTAAATCAGTAATGAAAGAGAAGGTATTACTACTGACTTTACAAAAATAAAAAATATTATAAGAGAATACTAATTGTATGCCAACAAATTAGATACCTTACACAAAATAGAAATATTCTTAGAAAGACACAAGCTACTTAACCTGACTAAAGAATAAAAATAAAAAACTGAATAGATCTATAACAAACAAAGAAATTGATTTAGTAAGCAAAAAACTTACTGCAAAAACCCCAGGACCAGATGGGTTCACTGGTGTATTCTACTAAACATTTAGAGAAGAATAATTAGAACCAATTCTTTCAAAAAATAAAAGAGGAGGGAACAATTCTCAACACATTTTATAAAGTCCGTACTTTTCTTATAGCAAACCAGACAAAAACATCAGAAAAAAAAAAGTTAAAGACCAATATTTTTTATGAATATAGGAAAAATCCTCAACAAAATACTAACAAACTGAATCCAGCAACATATGATAAGAATTAGATGGCACGACAAAGTAGAATTTATACCAGGAATGCAAGGATGGTTGAACATACAAAAATTAGTCAAAGTAACATGCATAGAATCAAGAAAAAATATGTATCTCCATAAATGCAGAAAAAGCATTTCACAAAATCCTACAACCTTTTATGATAAAAACACTCAACAAACTAGAAATAGAAGGGAACTTCCTTGACCTGACAAAGGGCATCAATAAAAAACAACAGCTAACATAATATTTAGTGGTAAAACAAAAGTTTTACCCCTAAGATCAGAAACAAGATATTCAACACAGTATTAAAGATTCTAGCCAGAGCAATTAGGCAAGAAAAAGAAATACAAGATATCCAGATTGGAGACTAACAAGTGAAACTATCTCTTTTGCCAATGACATGATTTTGTATACAGAAAATCCTAAAGAATACACACACACACACACAAATAAACAATTTCAGTAAAGTTACAGGATATAAGAGTAATATATTAAAAACCAATTGTATTTCTATAGACCTGCAATGAACAATCTGACAATTAAATGAACAATTCCATTTGAAATAGGAAGTTGGGTTACCAGCAGTAAGTGAAGACAGGGAGAAACATCTCAGGATTAGGAAAGGGGATAAAGAATAAAGTGGTTGTCTAGAAGGGAAGGCAAGTGGGAGTGTGGGAAAAGCAGAGTGATGGCCAGGGAGGTTTTTTTTAAAGATTTATTTTTATTGTTTTTGACAGAGAGAGAGACAGAGACAAGAGACAGAAATTGAGAGAAGGGGGAGGGCCCAGAACAGTCTCCACAGCTGCACATCATTGGTTTTTCCACATAGTTTAATTCCACAGGTGGGCGGGGCTGCACAGGGCAGGAACTGGGCCAGGGTCTCACCCGGTAAGAACTGAACTGAGGGCACCCCCCAGCTCAGCATATGGGTCTGCACGGGCCGGCGCCGGGACCCGATCCCCCATCCCCAGGGCTGCAAAGTGAGAGCTTAACCCACTGAGCCATCCCGGCTTCCCCAACCAGGGAGTTTTAAGAAGCTTGAAAGAAGTTAAGAGACAAGAAACTCAAGCTCATGAAGAAGTCTAAGAAGGGAAAAAAGTAAATCTGATTCACTTAGCATTTACTGGGGACTTACATGAGCCAGAAAACATGCTTAAGATTTATGAAAGCCCGTCATTCAGCTAAGCCCATGCCTAGCCACTTTTTGTTCTTCCCATTTCAGAGGTGAGGAAGCTGGTGTGCAGAGCAAGCAAGCAGTTTGCCTAGGATCGCGTATCACCTACGCCTGGAGCTGGGTCCCAGGGGACAGCTCTTCCCGGGTATCCAGTTCGCATTATTGGCAATGGCCAAGGCTTTCCTGTTGCTTTTTACAAAATTAATAACCAGTTCCATGAAGGCGGTGAGAAGTCTCTGGCTCCCCACTGCTGCATGGGCGGTTAGGAGCATTCATCTCCTGCCTCACCCTCTCTTCAAGCATGCGGGGAGGATCTGCTGCAACTGCATTCCTGCTGCAGTTGTTGCTGATGCAAATAACAGCTTTCTTTATTTTATCCATAAATTCACTTCCTAATAACGATCAGGCATGCCAGGGCTTTGGCCTCATGCCTTATTACACCACCTGAGGAGTGAGATAATCACCCAGAAATGTACTGCCTGTTGTGCATTTTATTACTAGAATTCAAAGCGATTCATTCGAGAAACACTTAGTTGAAAACAGCGTGAAAAAAAAAAAGCGTATGAAAAGTAATTCCTCCCAATGCGAGTGCATACACTGCAGGGAACAAGGCTCTTCCAGCAGGAGAACGGTCTGGGGGACCGGTTGGGTCTTCTCCAGCTCTCATTTCTACAAACTGCAGGATCATAAAAGCCAGTGAGACTTCAATTACAATACGAATATTCCAAAGAGACAAATCTGGGTAGTTCTGAAAATGGAGCCTCTTTGGGTGTTCAACCCAAACAGCCTTGGAGTAAGCATTTTCCAAGCAGCTTTGCTCTCACTGGCTCATTCTTCAGGAGACACTGCATGCTAAACATTGGGGAGAAAAGAGAAGCAGGACCCATCCGACCCTCCAGCAGCTCACCATCTAACTCAGGATTTGAAGAAAATGGTTTTAAGAGACCAGGAAGAAGGTGTCCCCGCAGTGCCTCCAGCCACACGAATGCAGCATGTAGAAATCCAGTGACAGCACCTTCCGGAGTTGATGAGCATGTGAACTGAATCACCTGACCTCGAGGGTCAGATGAAAGATGTTCCTGAAGAGACCTCGCGTCACCAGTTAATCTCAAGAGGGAAAGAGCTAATCCTCAAACAGAAATCACGTGGATTTTTGTTGTTATTAATACTGTTATTTTAAAAATGCACTTATACTCCATTTTTAAAAACTAGTTTTAAAAGGGTATTGAAGACAAATAGCTTTAAAACAGTGCTTCTCAAAGTGAGGTCCCTGGACCAGCGACCTCAGCATTACTGGAGAATTTTTAGAAATACAATTCTCAGGTTTCACCCAGATTAACCAATCAAAAAAACTGGGGCTGGAGGCCCAGCCCACTGTGTTTTATTTAACAGATGAGACCACTACTGTAGAACCTGAAACTGATTTAAAAGTACGAGTTTGCAATTTTTAAGGAGATTCATGTATAAAGTTCCCTGCTTAATTTCAAAATGAAGTTAAAACACCAGCAAATGTTACATTTAGGTGGTTCTACTAGACTCGCCTAGTAATAACTGAGCACCTACTTTGCTGGTCATTGGTTAGTCAGCAACCTTCTGATAATCACCTTGTGAGTTATACACCTTTATTCATATATAGGCAGAGAAACTAAACCCCATAGAAGGCAAATTTACTCATGAAGCCAACACCCAAACTCTCCTGAATTTAATCCTAGGCCTTTTGCCCAATTGTGCCAGGAGAGAGAGTATGTGTGTGTGCACATGAGCATACTCCCATAGGTCCATGTGAGTGATTTGTGTACCGTCTCATTTAAACACATAGCTAACAATGAAATTCATGTATATTGATAGAGCAATTAAGAAAATCTGCCAGTCCTCAAGAATGCATACCTTGTGTTTGCAAAACAGTCTAACAATTCTGCAATTCTGTTCAAAAGAACATGTAGAAAATTAAAAGCAAGTCATCTACATAAATATCTAATCAAATATTAGGATTATAGGGTTCATGCCACCAATACTGGAAGCCCAGCCTGGGCTCCCCTACCCCAGCCTCATGGTTCCTTTAATACCTTAGAACTGGCTGCAATCCTAGTCTACTGTTCTAGACGTGGGAATCAGAAGAACGCAAGTTGATTTACAAATACATTCCAAATGGTAGGGCATCGTAAAAAACAATTGAGCCAGTCATCTGAATCCTGATTTAGCAGAAAAAAATCCATGGTTATAAGCTGACCTTTATATAGCCCGTAGCTCATAAATATGGCAGCCCCACGTGTCTGACCACAGCTTTCCTCCACCAAGTGTCTCCCCTGCATCAGGGGCTTCTCAAATCCCCACACAGGCTGTCACCTTCTCCCAAACCTCATTTTAATAAATGCCCTCTCTTGCAGCATAAAATTCAAGTCTGTCCACACACAAGAAATGCAAACACACACACTCAGAAATCAAACTCAAAATATAACACAAACCTCTCAAAGTTAATACACTTCAATGGAGCACTATCTCACTATTAGGGATGATATACTGTAAAGACCATGTTGAAACACAGAGATATGTCTAGGACAATGTTAAGAGGAAAAGGACAGTGGGGCAAACACTATGAATATAATGATATAAAAATGTATTTGCACGTGTGGACAGGGTCTAGAAGATGTGACAAAAAATAGCTATGCTGGGATGAAGGGACATCGACCTTTTTTATTTTAAATGTTCTTTAACAAATGTAGCACAGCACGCTAGCCATACCATGCCTACCAGGTAGCAGCACATGGCTTGGCTCCTGCCCACCTCTCCCTTCCCATCTTGCTTCCCATAGCTCCGTCTGCCTGGAAGCTTCCCTCACCACTCACCTGGCTAACTCCTCCCGCTACAGGTGTGACTACCACCTCCTTGGAAAGGTCTCTCTGATCACCCTGTCCAACTCTCCTTGCAGAAGCTCTCCTCACAGCCGGCCCTCCCCTGGCATTGCACTTACCACAACTGGTAATTGTACTTTCATTTGCGAAATTAGAAACTTGGTTGTAGGCCACATGAAATAAGTTTTTATGCCATTGTATCCCCTGCCCAAGAGTACTCAGCATATAACTGATGCTCCAAAAGTATTTAGCAAATTCATGAAGGATCTGCATAGCCCTGTCATTCAAATTGCATTCCCTCCCAACACACACACACAGTGCCCTCTACTCCTAGATCTTGCTTAGGATCACCATTCTTTGCCTCCACCCAAGGCAGAAGTTTCAGCATCACCCATGATTTCTGACTCTTATCCCCTAGACGGAGAACTAAGTGACAAGCATCAGAAAGGGTTTCTTAATATAACACCCATGACCCTTTGGATTGTCCAATGGCTGTCTTCCCTGTTAGACCATCAGTGTCATGAGAGCAGGGACCACATCTGATTATGGCAGTCCAAAAAGTAACGAAGGCTGAGTTGGATGGAACTGAGTCTTGTGGATTTGTGATCGTTTTATCAGCCTGAATACCCTGCTGCTGCCCCAGAATATGGGTCCTGCAAAAAAAGCTTATATTGTTTTGTTGTAATGGGCATCCTCCATCATGACCACAAACTCTGATTTCAGAAAGTGTCTCAGATATGCACTTACCTTATGAACATTTCCAGACTCACTGCACACCTAATGTGATGACAGACACCGCAACAGGCACTGGACAAACAAGTCATGTCAGAGAAACCGACCACACGTCGGTTGTCAAAGAGTGGTTCCCATCTCAGACGCTGTTTGACTTTTGAAATGGAAGAGCTATGACAAACCATTCGGCTCTCCCAGCTCCTGGGACACAGCCTTTTATAGGGCAGCCAGGAGGCCCCCGCAAGCCCAGGTGCTGGGAAGGAAAGGAGAGGCCAGAGGTTCTCCCCTACGCCTTCGGGAAGGAAAGGCTGGCCACTGCTGCCCCCTACTGCAAGAGCTGGGCACCGGCAACCAGAAAGCCTGCACAGCGGAATCATCCTCTCCCTCCCCGTGGCTGTCTCATGTTGAGCACCGAACTAAGGACATACAGCTTTAAAGTGTATAAGCTAAAGCTTGTTGATATGATAAACAGAAAAGTTCTTAAACAACTTTGGCACAAAAATCAGCATTCAGTACGTGCTGGCTGCATGAACGACTGAACCAAGAGACAGAAGTGACAACAGTGTCATCAACTTCTAAAGCACCTTCCTCTCCAGGCTTCACACCCAGCACCACACGAACGTATGTGCTGAACTCGAAGTGACCACCTAACCCGTCAGCTGACCCACGAGTTCAGGAAAGAGAAGCATCTCACCTGGCCTCGGGGCTGCCCAATTTGGTGCTCTTGGCATTCGTTTTGGTGCAACTTCGTTTCATTTCCTTCAAGATAAACAATTTCTGAATGTGTGTGTTCTGAAAAATAAGAGCAATGGGGTTAGCACAGAGTGACAGCAAGCGATTCTTCTAGCGACTGAACGGTGTCAAAAAACCTCAGGCAGGTTCTCCAGATGAATGTCAGGTTTGCCAGGTGAAGACAGTTTATGTCAACACTGTATGAGCACCACTCCTCTTCCCACATCTTGATCACACACATACACAGGTGCACACACATGTGCATGCACAGACACACACCCCACACACCACATATACACACCATACATATCACATGCACACACCATACACTCACACATCCTCCCCCTACACACACACACACCCCTTCTTTGGTCCCCTCTATTTTCCTCACATCAGCCACAAGAACCATTTAAATGCTGATCTCCTCATGTTACCTCCTTGCTGTACAAATCCCAGTTGCTTCCTATTGCCCTTTAACACAGACTGAATCCTTCAGTGTCACAGGGCTGTGCGGTATGGACCCGGCCTGCTCCTCCAGCTGTCTCCTTCTCCCGGGCTCTCCGTGCCTCGCTCCTGGCAGGCCCTCAAGCATGGCCTTCCTGCATGGAAGCTTTTCTCCCCATGCGCAGCCCTCTGCCCACACCGCTCATCCTTCCCCACACTGTGCTTAATGAATGCTTCCTTGTCCCAAAGGTCAGCGGTTCTCAAACTCAAGTGTCCATCAGATTCACCTGCAGGTCTTGTTAGAAGCCAGCGGCTGGGCTCCGCTCTCCGTCCTGATTCTAGAACTAGACCCTGGGTAGGTGTGGGGCCCAAGAATCCACCCCGCTGACAGGTTCCTAGGTGGTGCTGACACTAAGAACCATGGCCACAGATCTCAGGTCACACACCACGTCCTCAGGGAGCCTTCTTCGACACACACCCCCAATTGGTTGGGCCCCCATCACACACTCCCACAAGTACCTCTGCTGTCCCTCATGGTCCTCAGCCCAGTTTGGAATGATGTGTCTATTTGTATGAGCACTCAATTAATGCTTACTCCCACCCCACCCCCACACCTCTAGACCCTAGGCCAGGGACTAGTGTTCAGAGGTGTTCAAACTTACTGAGCAAGTGAACGAATCTGCTGCCACCCCAAACACTGGTAGAAATCCCTACTTTCGGCCTCTGCCCCTCTTTCTACACAGTCAGCAAGTGCTACCAATTTCACTTGGAAACCACTTCTTAAAACTATTCCCTGCCTCTCTCCATCCCTAATGTCACTGTCCCTGTTCATCCTTACGCATCTTAATCAGAAACAGCCCCTTAGCTGGCTTGCAGGCCTCCCACTTCTCTCTCCAATCCACCCTCTTCTGTCTCCAGGATTAATCTTTCTAAAGCACAGATACAGTTATGTTACTCCCTGGCTGAAAAGCATGCAATGCAAAACTGTGCATGTGTTAAAATTTCACAGAACTATGCACCAAGAAAAAAAAAACAAGGGCATGTCAAAACTAATGAAATCTGATCAAGTCTGTCGTTTAGTTACTAGCATTGTATAATGGCAACACCCTGGTTTTGAAAACTGTACTGTGGTTATTCTGTGAGATCTCATCACTGGGAGTAAGCTGGGGACACACAGGAACTCTCTGGGCTGATTCTGCACTTTTTTGTAAGTCTAAATATATTTTATGTTAAAAAACAAAACAAAGTATGCAGTACTTCTCCAGGGCATAAGATCATTCACGTCATTCATCACGTGGTCCCAGGCAACTCTTGCAGATAGGACAAGGCTCCATGCAACCTGCATTTTTATACCGTGTGGTTACTCCCCTCTGCATCTGGTTCATAAGTTTGCTAGAATTTCCTTCCTCCGTTTCCTTTTCCACACTTCAACTGCTCTTTCAAGATGGAGTGGTATTGCCCCTCCTTCATGAGGCCTTCCTATCCTCCTTAAACAAAACAGATCACACCTCCCCAGAGAACTCCATCTTCCAGCTTTGCTTTGCCAATTGCTTTGTTTAATAAAGAAAAGGACGAAATGGTCACAGGTACCATAGTGGGGGTGGGGAGGCAGGGTGCACAAAGTGAAAGGATTAATGCCTCCCACTCCTTCCCCCTAGTTTCACCTCTAGTTTCACTTTCCCTGCTTCCAGACTTTTCTCTGGGCCCCTGCGAGTAGTAGTCAGGGAGCCCCTCCCAGTGGAGGGAACCAGCAGCACTCATCTTTCTATAGTCAGCACCTCCCGCACAGCCTGGCACGCAGGAAGCACCCCATTAATCTTTGCCCCGGATGGACCATAGCCATCAACACCTAACACCGTGAGGACAAGAAGCATGGGCGAATTTCCCCGTTTTAAAAGCTGAACAGTGTTCTGAATATGAGCAAGGCACTGTGACAAGTTCTGTAGGTCATTCATAGCTTTACATCATCCTCAGTTTACTTTTCCTAAATAAAGAGAATTCTAAGATGTTAATGAACGTGACTACTTCAGAACTTGGTAAAGTAGAAATAAGCAAGCATTATAAAAACCAAAGTCCCCCCACCCCCAATAAGCACCAAGTCACAGACCATCAAACACACCTCCTAACCATGGGCAGAAGCACAACTAGGCTATTTCACTGGCATATGTATCCACCAGATAAGTATTGATGTCCAGTTTTTAACAGATGCTATTTATATCAGAATCATAACAAAAGTGCCATCCATCTGCCTTGGCATCCAGAGAAAACGTAATTCAGCACAAGAATAAAAAAAGTGTGCACAGCCAAACAGAAATGGCATCAGAAGCAAAAACTGTTGGAACTGGAAGGGGGGGGGGGGGAGGCGGAAATGATCACTTGACTAAATTGGGAAAAGTCGCAAGCAACACAAAAGATTTTGGCAGTTAAATCCAAATACTTGAGAAAAATCTTCTCGTCTATTCTGATATCAAGTGGATGTTCTGTTAAATTTTGGGACACATACCCTATAAAGTTCCCTTTTTAGCCTTCTGTACACTCACTCAGCCATTTATTGAACATCTCCAGTGGGGAAAACAAAGGGTTTGGAGTCAAGAAGATGTGGAGTCAAATTGGTTCCACTATCTTCTATGCAAACTCGCAAGTTAATTAACCTCTTTCTGACCCAGTCCGCTCATTTTCAAAATGGAAATAATCTTTCTCTTAAAAGCAAGTACGTATTCTTAACCTGGCATAAGGACAGGGTCCAAGTGTGTGCTTCTGTAGATCTTTAGACTCTTGAGATGAAATGCAGAAGTGTGTGTGAGATGATTTTCCTAGAGAGAGGATGCATTGCTTTCCCCAACTTCTCAAGGGGCAAGCGACCCCAAACGGTTAAGTGCCGTACCCCAAAGGCTGTGGAAGGACCCTATTATAGTAGTGCATCTAGACAGCCAGACACACAGTAGGCTGGGTTCACTATTTGGTAGCTGCTGTTGATGTTAGGTACATAAAGATAAATCAAGCAGAGCCCAGGGCAGACGAAGGTAGGCAGACCGTCACAGGGTACAGTACTGAGTGTCGTCTCAGGGTGTTACAACAATGAAGAGCAAACCACATTCAGTCCAGAAAACACACCCAGCAGGACAAGGAGACAAGAATGAGGCACCGGGGGGGACGAGGACAGTGGGTGCCTAGACAGGGCTCGGCATTTGGCAGGTGCTCAGTGAACAACTGGGAAGTAAATCAGTAAACAGGTGAATGGAACGGACCCAGGAGAGAGGATAACACCATTTACAAACTCACAGGTACTGTCTCCATGTGCTAGTCAGCTGTGGGAGTCACAGCACCGGCAAGAAGCAGATGGCTGGAACAGAGCAGGAGAAAGAGACAAAATCAGGGAGCTACTTTAAAGCCTTGGGTAAGCATTGCTTGACAAATACTAGGAGCATCTACTATGAGCCAAGCACCAAACTGAAGGTGGAGGAAAGGGCAAGTGCAGATAACTAAAATACAGTCCCGGCCCTCACAAAGTTTGCAGTAAGGTTGAGTGGGAGGCAAATATGTTGGCAAATAATCCTGCTTCATTTCTCAATCCCCAGAACTTAGCCAAGTAAATGTTGGATTGAAGACAATGAATAAGAAAAAGAGATGAAGGAACTACAGTAGGTGAAAAGTCCAAATATTTTTACAGCATAGCTGTGAAACCACCCATTCAGGGGCACATGCAATTTAACTTAAGAAACATTATTATACTTCTCTTCTTGAAAGAGAAGCGGTGATTTAGCAATAGTCTGAAATAAGCTCTGTGCAGCCGAATACTGTAGTTCACACAATTTCTGAGGGGCAGGGATGATAACTGTGTGTGATCTGAGGAAGAAGAATGTTCTGAGAGGCAGGGATGATAACGGTGTGTGGCCTGAGGAAGAAGAATGTTCTAGAAAGACCAGAGGCTCTGACATGAGACGGAAGTGATGTGTTTGAAGTCTGGCTCTGCAGCTAACCAGTTATATATGATTTTGGACAATCCCCTTCACTCCACAGGGTTCAAGTCCTCATCTACACGGTGGAGTTAATGATGATATTCAAGGGGAAGCCGGGATGGCTCAGTGGGTTAAGCGCTCACTTTGCAGCAACGAGGACCCAGGATCGAATCCCGGCCCCGGCCTGTGCGGACCCATATGCTGAACTGGGAGCTCCCCCAGTTCAGTTCTCTGTCAAAAACAATAAATAAATAAATCTTTAAAAATAAAAAAATAAAATAAAAATAATTATATTCAAAAGATCACTGTGGGGACAAATGAAACGAGAGACATAACACATTGTGTACATTGGAGCGATGGTGGGTCATATGTACCCACGGGGCCCTCATTTTCCAGAAAGGAAGATGTCACCACCTTCCCCACTGTTTAGTGTCTTCCCCAAATATCATGTCAGCTCCGTGAGAAAAGGACCTTACAATTCACCACAGGAGCCCCAGCACCTACAATGGCGCTCCACACACACGTGTTGAATGAGAATCACCGGCCCTACACCAGGGATGAGGAGGGGACGCTCCCTGCCCGGGGGTGGGCAGCAGCCCCGTCGGAGCTGCCCGCACTCCAGCCCTCCTCCGTCCCTTCGGCGTTCCTGCAGCTCGCGCCGCGGCCTGGGTGCCCAGGCAGCGCCGGCTTACCCGAGCCCCTTTCCAATTCTCCGCCTCGCGGGGCCAGACCGGGGCGCGGGTGGGCAGAAGCCCGAGCCGCAGGGCCGTGGAAGCCCGGCCCACTCGGCGTCTCTGAGATGCTGTTACCCGAGCGACGACAACAGTCGCTGATTGGAGACTGTGTCTCGTCACTAAGTAAGAAGCCGACCTCTGATTGGCCAACTCGAGCACAAAACGTGAAAGCGGAGGGGCGTGACCAGCCCGGTGGCTCCACCCTCGCGGAGGGAACTTCCGCCGGAAGTCTTGTCGCAGGGGCGCGGGAAATATCCTGAGGACGTGTGTCATGGATATGGGTATTTGTTATCCCTTCCCGCGAGCCCCTCGGGCCTCGTGGTCTAGGGGAAGCTAGTCCTCCCTCCAAAGACGTAAAAACCAAGTGTCCCTACTTGGGGGCGGTGACTGGATGAAGGGAGGAATGCACCGAAAGCCCTGACCACATGCTACGCCCTTTCTAAATGTCAGAGCTATGGCGATTGTGATTGTGACTACTGAGCAAATTAAGGTGACCAGACGTCCCGATTTTTAACAATTGGTCCCGCATCCCGCGGCGTTTTAAAAAAGTCCCGATTTTTGGAAAGAATGCACGATGAGCTAGGGAACGGCGGGAGATAGACCAAATTTTTAATCAAGAACCCCCTCCCCCCGGTCCATGGTGTCCCGCTTCACCCATGTTACAATCTGATCGTCTTACCCTAGTTGTGTCCTGCTGGCCTCCTGTAGGAGACAGAACCTGGTGGAAGTGGGACCAGCTTGCTTTGCCCACAGCTGTATCCTCAGCCCCCACAGGGCTTTGCTTAGGGGGCGTTCAGTAGGTGGTCACCAAATGAGCCAGTTCTTAAACTCAGAAGCCAAAAGGACGCTCAATAAGTCATATTGATAATAATAGCAAGAGTCACTGGCCCTTGGGGAGCACTTCCTCTTGCCAGGCACCCATCTCACCTGCTCTGATCTTCACAACAGCCCTAGGAGGCAGGAGCTTTGATTATTCCCATTGTACAGGTAGGAAAACTAAGGCACAGAGAGGGTTATTTTGTCCAAGGACTCACCTCGACAAAGACAGAAGTGCAGGTTAGGCCCCTAGTCCGTTCTCTTAATCGCCCTGACATACCACTCGCTTCTGGGAGAGAGATGGTGACCCAGAAGTCAGTCTTGCTGAGGGATTCCCTCCACTCGGTTCTGTCAGCCGATAAATTACAGGGCGCCTGCTGCTAGGGAGATGGATGCTTTAGGATCCCTCTTGGCAATGTGACTGCACATGCCTCGTAGCTAGAGTCCCTCCCCACCCAGACAGTGATTTCTCTTTCCTCAGACCTCCCACACCCTTTACCTCAAGCTTGTCCAGTCTGTGGCCAGTGGGCAGCATGTGGCCCAGGACAGCTTTGAATGCAGCCCAACACAAATGCATAAACTTAAAACGTTATGAGATTTTTTTACAATTTTTTCCAGCGCATCAGCTATTGTTAGTGTTAAGTGCATTTTATGTGTGGCCCAAGACCATTCTTCTCATCTTTTGGCTTCCCTGGGCCACACTGGGAGAATTGTCTTGAGCCACACATAAAGTATACGAACACTAGGGGTAGCTGAGGAGGTAAAAAAATACAAAATATCTCATACTGTTTTAAGAAAGCTTACAAATTTGTGCTGGGGTACATTCAAAGCACCTTTTCATGTGCCTATTGGTCATTTATATGCTGTATTTTTCTGTGTATAAAATGATATTTTGTCTAAAATTGTTAAGGCCAAAAATTGGGAGTTGTCTTATACATGGGGGCATCTTATACATGGAAAAATATGGTATCTTCTTTGGAGAAATGTCAAGTCTTTTGCTCCTCTTTAAGTTGCTTGACTTTTGTTGCATTGTGGGAATCCTTCATATATTCTTTATCAAACTTTATCAGCACTCTGATTTGCAAATAGTTTCATTCTGTGGGTTTTTTCACACTCTTGACAGTGTCTTTGATGTACAAACATCTATCATTGTAATGAAGCGTGTTAATTTTAAAACATTTTTCTGATTGTGTTGCTAGTATATAGGAATACAATTGCGTTTGTATTTACTTGTGTCGTATAGTGATTCTAATAAGCTGTTTGTTTGTTTTTTGCATTTTCAACTTAACACAATCTTGTGATTGCAAAAATTGGTTTTATTTCTTCCTTTCTAATCCTCATATTTTATGTTTTTCTTGCTGTATTGCACTGACTAGGATCACAGGAGAGTGTTGAAAATAGTGATGATCACAGACAACTTTGTCCAATTTCCACACTTTCAATATTTCACCAAGGAATATGCTGTTTGCTTTGGGTTTGTTTGTAGGTACATGAGATTAAGACAGTTTTCTTCTGGTCTTAGTTCACTAATAATTTTTATTTTAAACAAGTGTTAAACTTCTTCAAACTTTTTCCTACATTTATTGAAATGATCCTATAGCTTTTCTCCTTTATTCTGTTAATGTGGTGAATTTTTAATGTTGAAACTACTTTGAATTCCTGGAGTAAATTAGCTAATACATTATTTAGGATAATTGTCTATCTATTGGACACCCAAAGTTTTACTGGACACTCACAGCCATGCTCATTCATTCCATATCCTGTTTACAAGCTTCTTTTATACAACAATGACAAAGTTGAGTAGTTACAACAGAGACGGTGTGACCCACAAAGCTTAAAATGTTTACTGTTTGTCCCTTTGCCAAAAAAAAACAAAACAACAAAAGCTTGCCAATCTTTGGTCATTTTCATGGGAGAGATTGACCAGTAATCCAGTAATTTCCTTTTTGTAATGTCTTTGTCCGGTATTAATATATATATATATTTTTTTATTTTTTTTTTTAAGATTTATTTTATTGATTTTTGACAGAGAGAAACAGACAGAGAGCGACAGAGAGAAGGGGGAGGGCCCAGAGCAGTCTCCATAGTTGACGTTAGTTTTCCATATAGTTTCACTCCACCGGTGGGCACAGGGCTGTGCAGGGCAGGAACTGGGCCGGGAGCCTCCCCCATAGGTCCCGGCAAGAACTGAACTGGGGGCACACCCCAGTTCAGCATGTGGGTCCGCCTGGGCCGGGACCAAGATTCGATCCTTGGTCCCCGGGGCTTCAAAGTGAGCACTTAATCCGCTGAGCCATCCCAGCTTTCCCTGGTTTTAATATTGAAGTTATACTGACCTCATAAGTTGGGAAGTGCTCCCACTGTTTTCAGTTCTCTCAGAGTTTGTATAATATTTGTGGGGTCTTTTTCTTTATGAGTTTGGAGAAATTCATAGGTGAACCTATTTGGTCCTGGAGTTTTCTCCATGGGAGGTTATATTAACTATAAGGCTATTCAGATGTTTTTTTCTTGTGACTGTTTTGGTCATTTATGTCTTCCAAAGAATTTGTCTACTTCATTTTAACTGTCAAACTTATTGGCGTGACATTGTTTGTAATGTCTTCTCAGTACAGTGTCCGTTGGGACATAGGGTGCCAATCGCTGTTTGCGGGGGACAAGGGGTCTCCTGAACGTGCATCTTTTTGCGCTATAACTTGACCAGTCTGGGCAAACTGGGACAGTTGGTCATTGTAGTTGGATCCATAGTGAGAGCTCATCTTTCTTTCCTGTTAGTGGTTTATCAATTTTATTAGCCATTTCAAATAAATCTATTCATTTTCATGTCATTGGTTTCTACTCTTCATTATTTCCTTCTTTCTTTTGGATTTAATTTGCTATCCTTTTCCTAGCATCATGATACAAAGTTAGTTAGATCATTGGTTTTCAGACTTTCTTTTTTCAAAGATTTATTTTTATTGTTTTTGACAGAGACAGAGACACAGAGAGACAGACAGAAGGAGGAGGGCCCAGAGCAGTCTCCATAGTCATATGTCATTAATTTTCGACATAGTTTCACTCCATAGGTGGGCTCAGGGTTGTGCTGGGCAGGAACCAGGCTGGGGCCTCCCACATGGGAAGCTTACCCCAGCGAGAACCAACCTGGGGGTACACCCCAGTTTAGCATGTGGGTCCGTACGGGCTAGGGCTGGGACTTTATCCTCGGACCCCAGGGCTGCAAGACGAGCACTCAACCTGCTGAGCCATGCTGGCCTCCCCTCTCTTTTTTTCTAAAACATGTGTTTAACACTATAAAACCCTCTCTAGGCATGGTGACAGCTTGTTCTCCAAATGCTGATATGATAGATTTTAATTAGCATTCAATTCAAAATCTTGTTTGAATTTCCATAATGTTGTCTTTTTTTGACACATGGGGGTATAGAACTAGCATTTTCAAACTATATTTTTGTTACTGATTTGAGCTTAATTGCACCGTGGTCAGAGCATACAGGTAAAATTTCATTTTGTTGACATTTGTTAAGACTTGTTTTATGGCTTACCATATGGTCAAGTTTGGTAAAAGTTCTGTGTGCACTTTTTTTTTTTTTTATTTATTTAGTTATTTATTAGAGAGAGAGAGAGAGAGAGAGAGAGAGAGAGAGAGAGAGAGAGAGAGAGATACAGAGATAGAAAGAGAACTGAACTGGGGGAACTCCCCAGTTCAGCACATGGGTCCGCACGGGCCAGGGCCAGGATTCGATCCTCGGTCCCCGGCACTGCAAAGTGAGCGCTTAACAAAGTGAGCGCTTAACCCACTGAGCCATCCCGGCTTCCCCTCTGTGTGCACTTTAAAGTAATATGTATTTTGCCATTGTTTAGTGAAGATGTTGGTTTTTTAAATTAGGTCAAGTTTGTTCACTGTGCTATTGGAATTTTCCACTTCTTTACTAATTTTTTGTTGTTGGTTCTTTCAGTGTATGAGTGAGAGGACACTAGAAATTGTACTTAGTGTGGTGGGTCTGCTGGCAACAAATTAATTGTTTTTATTTATCTAAAAAAGTGTTTATGGGGAAGCCGGGATGGCTCAGTGGGTTAAGCGCTCACTTTGCAGTGCTGGGGACCGAGGATCGAATCCCGGCCCCGGCCCGTGTGGACCCATGTGCTGAACTGGGAGCTCCCCCAGTTCAGTTCTCTCTCTGTCTAAATAAATAAATATAAAAAAGTGTTTATACCTTCATGTCAAAGGATATGTTTCCTGAGTATAGAACTCCAGGTTTGCAGCTATTTTTGTTCAGTATCTTAAAGGTGCCATTTAGTTACATCCTTGCTTCCATCATTTATGTTGCCAAGTTTGCTGTCTGTGCAATTGTGCTTTGGAAAGTTATCAATTTTGCCTGAGTTTGGTAGCATGTCTTCGGTCTGTGGCTTAATGTATTTCATCAGGTTTGGAAAATTCTCAGCCAGTATCTCTCCAGACATGGCTCTTCCCGTGTTCCCTTCTTCTGTGACTATGAGCCATGGAATATTAGGACAACTGTTGTTAAAAATACATTCTGTGGTTATTGGTAATCTCCAGGATTATCTCATTGTATTATACTTTAAAAGACCTATTTTAAATAACATCTAACACATCCAACACCAAAAAAATGTGATGGCATAGCACTACGAATTTACTAAATCTGTGTTAAATTTCTCCTGCCCAATTCCCTCATATGTCCTCTTGTTCAAGACCAGCAACCATTGGAGTAATTTGTTAAGAATAAAGTAATTGAGGTAACAAGCTGCTGAGTCTTTGCAAGGATTCTTTGTTTTTAGTAACACTTTTTTTCTGAGGGGAAATTATAGGCGAAAAACGCTAACAGTTGGCTTGTGTGAGTCAACATGGAGCTTAATAAATGTCTTTTGAACTGACCAGAACTCAGCAATGAGGCATGTAACTAGTGTAGGACTTGGGCCAACATCACCCAGAACTGGGGAATGAAAATCAGTGCTCTTTCCTTGAACACAGGGGTCTTTCCATGTATTTAAATGACAATTAGATCAGTCTGTCCTGAGGTATTTTTCTTTCTTAAGAGTATCTTCACTTCGAAGTGCTTCCCTTCTTCCTGGAAATGTCTCACTTCCCTGTGAAGAGTTAACTTAGATTTTTTTTTTTTTTTACAGGAAACTAAATTCACCTCAGTTGTGTACTGTCCTGATCAGCCCGTTAAGTCTATTAAGGTGAGGTTTGCTCTCTGTTCCACTTACAGACCAGAGTTCTGTAATGTGACAGGGGCCCCAAGAGGAGTTTATAGGAACAGACCATATGTTCCAGAAACGCTGATGGTTCCCCCTTGGATGCCCCAGAGTGGATCGACGTTCAACAGAGCTGGGCCTATTACCTTGTCCAAGGCCCCGTTCCGCGTCGCTGAAACCAGGAGAAAGCTGCCCAAGGAAACCTTACAGTCTCCACTACTTACACCCATTGCAGGAACCTGCTGCCCACTACCTCTGAGGACAACCTGGAGATGCAAACCCTGGGACGTGGGGGGATAGACTCTTACCCTTATGCTATCCGGCTCATTCCCTCCGGAATCAGGAAGAAACTCGGGGGGTCGTGGAGAGCCGTGTAGCCCACCCTCCAGGTCCTGAGCACTTACAGCTACATTTTCACCACAATCCACAGCAGGGCTGCCGGATCAAGCCCAGGAGGTAATTCCTCACAGGGATCAGTAATGATGCTGTCCGTGGACGTCACACCTTCCTGTGAAGAAACGCAGCAGGAGCTGATGAACGCTGGCATCGTTATGTACTGGCTCCTGCCCTGCCTGTTAATAAAGACTGAAGGGAGAGCAAACACACAGCACAGGCACCTACGCCTGTAAACGGGAGCTGAGAACGTCCGTGAGATCTGCTAGGAGACGTGTCTCTGAACGCTGTCCCTTTTGGTGGCCTCGTAAAAAGAGCAAGCTCTCCCAAGCTGTCCTTGGGAGAACAAGAATTTTAAATGAATGCGGTCTAAGTAGCTCTTTTGGCACAGCTTCTGTGGTTATTTTTTTCTTTACGAAAATAGGTCTTTCTCAGCTCGTTACCTTAACAGATGACACAGCTGCTCCGTTCAGTTCAATCAGCCAGAAACTAAATTGCACATTTGAACACTGTCACTGCAAGTAATTGATTACCATTTGTAAACAGGGGCCATTTCTGTGCCTATTTTAGGATCGCACATGCAGAGACGATCCACAGGCTCAGTGTAGCACCTTAGTGCGCTTGCGCTGCCCGGTAGCGCCCTAATATGCTATTAAGCTCTTAATTTCCTTTAATAGTTACTGGTGGTCTCCTTTCACGGAAACAAGAATCAAAACCACTTATCCTGCCCCTGCTCAAGATTCCACAAGGTAGCATCGGGGTACTTAGACTTTTCATGAACCCTGCCCTCTGGACACTCTTGCAGCATCTGAGGAGAACGGCCCACCCTGTGGAATAAGGCAGCAATTAGAAAACAACAATTTCACGTTTCAGACACCTGGGCAACTAGCAAACCCGACAAGCGCAAGCAATTCTCTTTGCTAAGAGGCGGGATCTTGCAACAGCTTGTAATTAGTGCTGTTTAGCATTTAATTTGCCTTTAGTTAGGTAACAAGCACTTATTGATAGGAATGGAGTACTGTGCTGAGCACAGTATGGGGACAGAGTGATGAATGAGACATAGTCTCTACTTATCGTCTACGTGGGGCTGGAAATGTATACTTTAGAAAGCAAACGAAAACAGTTACACAATGTTTGCCTAACTATGCTACCACCGGGAGTTATTTGTGTTTCAGATTCCAAGGCTTAACTCCTGGCACACTCCATTCTGAGGAGAAAGGCATTTGGGTGGCATCTTGTCTCCTGGTAGGAGTGACGACAACCAGTCACTCATCCTCTGGGCTGAGGAAGGTCCCAGTTTTCTCCCACTCTGGAGAGGCCCACACGTGGTAGGGACCCAGCAGCCACAAAAGATCCATCATCCATAATTAGCAGCCCCACTAATGTCGCTGGTAAAAAAATGGAGGCGCAAGTCAGGGTCCCTACAGGATGGCAGCATAAGAGCCAAGATTAGTTCCTGGCAGCCTCGTGGAGACTGAGTTTAAAGGCCGTCTTGAGGCAGGTGTGGACATGATTCAGCAGCACTTAGAAATAGCAGGAAAGGGGAATGCCGGGATGGCTCAGTGGGTTGAGTGCCTGTCTTGCAGCCCCGGGGTCTAAGGATCAAATCCTCGCCCTGGCCAGTGTGGACCCATATGCCGAACTAGGGTGTGCCCCCAGTTCAGTTCTCACCAAGGTGAGCCTCCTATATGGGAGGCCCCCGGTTCGGTTCCCGCCCCGGGCGTGCTTCCCATGTGGGAGACCCCCGCCTCACGGGGGTATGCCTCCCATGCAGGAGGCCCCTGGCTGATTCCTGCCCTGTGCAGCCCCAAGCCCCCAGCCCAGACTCAGCTCTGCACAGCCCCATACCCACCTGTGGAGTGAAAGTATATTGAAAACTAATGACATACAACTATGAAGACTGCTCTGGGGCCTTCCCATTCTGTCTCCCTCTATGTCTAAAACAATAAAAATAAATCTTAAAAAAAAAAAAGAAATAGCAGGACAGACTTCTGGGGGACTACTGAGATGACCAGGTAAGGGCTGAACTCAGTGGGAAAGTGCCAGTCACTGACACATCACTGAGTGAAGGAGGCATGGTCCTAGCCTCAGGAAGCAGCCGGTTGCTGGGTCCCGCATGTGCTGAGAAACGCAGTGGCGGTCCCCACCCCAGGCTGTGGGGGGAAAGTGAAGGCAGGGCTGGTCGGCCCAGGTTGTGGGGGCAGACCCTAGGGCAGCCCTGGTCGGGGGTGGGGGGCCTGCAGAAGTGGCCACAGACGCCTGTCCCGGAATGCGGGAGCCAGGCAGGGGATGGGTCCAGCTGCCAGGGTCACAGAGGGCACTACTCGGCTGGGTAAGGCTGGCCCACCGGGCCCACACGCCATCGCGGTCTGTAAGACGGCTTCTGCAAGAGAGAATGGTGATGTCGCATGGGTAGAGCAGGGCCAAACTACAGAACGGGACGGACAGCCCAGGACTCAGTACAACCAGCAGCCGCCCCGTTCAGAAAGGTGGGTAAACGTGTCCCACACCTGGGACCTCCCAAGCCAGGGACTGAACGTCTCCATCTGTATCCACAGTCCTGAGGCGACGACAATCGTGGAGCAGGGAGGACGTCCCAAATGGGAACTATTAATATGAAGTAATATTAACATGAAGCGGTCAACTCCGGCCTGGCCACTAGGGGGCGCGCGCTGGCAGGGCTGGGCACAGCCCGAAGGTCCACTATGGGGTGTTTTTTTTGAGCTTTGTAAGACCACCTCTTTCTCAGGACCAGGCTACGAAGTGTAAATTATGACGCTGGATCAAGAAATTGAGAGACTCACCGCTCAGGCAGGAGGCCCACCCTGGTCCTCTCAGATGCAGAGCAGGGTGTGGGAGCAGGAAGAGGGCCCGGATACGGGCCCAGCCTGGTGAGGAGCTGTCTGGGAGTGAAACCCCACGCTGGTCCCCAAAATCCTATCTGGGATCTTCCTGGTCTGTACGTCAGAAGGCCAGGCAAACCGTGAGCCCTGCCGCGGACCCTGACGTTCAGGAGCCTGTGTTGTTTCGTAAACTGAAATCTGTCTAGGTCTCTCACCCCATCCCCCCGCAGCCCCACAAGTCCCATCTGCACCCTGATGCACCCCCACACACACACATACACACACTGCTCCGTTCTCCTAACTGGCTTTACAGCTCACAGCACCTCTTGCCTTGAATTATTCTTAGCTCCAAGCCTACGAGGCAGGAACCATAGATAACAGTCCCCACACACACTGCCCATGAACACCGAGAAGCAGGCTGTTAGGTCACAAGGAAGATGTTCTAACACAGCCCCCAGCCCTCATGGTGTGGACTTGGGATAAAGGCCCCTCAGCCTGAACCTGCACCTGTCCATGCAGCTGCCAGGAGCTGTTACGAAGGCACCCCAGGCAGCACTGCACTCTGGCCTCTCCCTGGGGCAGCTCCAGACCTGGGCCTCACTTCCGCCACTTCCCCTGGTCCTTGGGGAAGCACATGGTGTACCGGGTCTGTCACAGTGCTCTCAGGCCTGAACGCACCCCAGGTTCTGTGCTGTCGTCTCCCCACTGGAGTGTAACGCCATGAGGCAATGCCTGGTGCCTGGTAGGTGCTCAAAGGTTTGCTGAACGAACGAGAACCTAACACAAAGTGAAGTGTCAGCCAAGCAGGGCCAGAGGCGGCACTGCGCAAACGCTGCCAAGAAAGGACGCTGCCGCCCCTGCCTCCTGCTTCAGCAACGTGACCTCCACTTTGATTTTAGGTGGTTTATAAATGATTTGGGAACAGATCCTCTATGATGCTCCCTCAACTAACCTGGGGCCTCCGGTTAATTCCAGGTACCAAAACAAATTCTGGAGTTTCCCTCAGGCCTGAAGCAACTAGTCCGTTGGAAAATTAACATGACTTCCCAGACAGCTCGAGCTTTATCAGAGGAAACAATGTCCTGGACTTCCCTTCTACGAGGAATGGGGAGGACACACCCTCACCGGCGGGTAGGCCACGTGGCAATGGACCTTGCCCAAGCAGAGGCCTGAGGCACCTGAACCCCCAAACCTCCGCCTCACTTCCCCCCCCCCCCCCCCCCCCCCCCCCCCCCCCCCCCCCCCCCCGCAGCCTTCCTTTCATTTCAGCTTACCAAAGATATCAACGGTGAACAGACAGCGAGGCGAGTTCACCTCCTGGAATG
This sequence comes from Craseonycteris thonglongyai, assembly GCA_004027555.1. NCBI lineage: Eukaryota > Metazoa > Chordata > Mammalia > Chiroptera > Craseonycteridae > Craseonycteris > Craseonycteris thonglongyai. The sequence continues at coordinate 43,959 of PVKE010001650.1, read as the reverse complement.
CTCGAATCCAAGTGAAAAAGGGAACCCCAACACGGGCCCGTGGCCCCGTGCAGTCAGCACCAGGCTCACGCTCGCATTGCCCTGAGTGCCGAGGGGGTCACGGGGGGCCCCGCCTCCCATCAGCACACCTCCACACAAGGCACAGGACGTGTCTTTATTGAAGTTGCAAGCAAGCACAGAAGCATCATGTGTGGTGCTAGTAACATCCATACAGTACTAAAAATAGAAAAATAGAAAAGAAATTTCACAGACAGCAGCCTCCCTCTCACACAGGGAAGGTGCTGCCCAGCCCGCCACGCCATGCCCCCTGCTGTGGCCCAGCTGTCTGTCCTCCCTCACAGATCAAACATGAGCATATGTCTGCACTTTTTCAAACACACGACTCAGAGCAGACCCTTTACTCAGCAGTGGCACCCTGACCGCCACTCTGGACATTTCCCAGCCACATAAATACCCAAGACCACCCCAATCCCACCGCGGCGGCAGCACGTGGACAAGCTGCCCACCGGGCCGTGTCTGCCACCTCTCCAGCCAAATGTGGGCCAGAGCATGAAGCAGGTGGGAGGGGCAATAAAGAGAGCACCTCTGCTCCCGAGACAAACTGAAGTGTGGGGTGGAGACACAGGCAGATGGCCAAGCAGATCTGAGTGAAGTGGCGCTAACCTGCAAAACGCTCCTGCCACGGCACGTGCCTCAGGTAGACACGACCGCGTGGACGCTAGGTGAGGACCCGGGAGATTCGGAAATTCACTCTGAAATGCGGGCGTGCTGGCGGGCGGGCGTGGCTTCCGGGGCAGGGGACGGGCGAGCCCACAGAACGAGGACTCCCTCCCAGCACCCGCAGCGTCGCCTCAGCGTCCCCGCAGCAACCCCGTCTGCAGCTGCCACCAGAGCAGGTTTCCTCATGGAAGGTCCCACTGGTTCCTCGGCATCCCTTCTGAAACCGCCCTAGCAAACAGCTTCTGCTTTATTTCAGGGCAGTTACAATGACCTGAAACTCCATCAGAAGAGGCGGTCTCCCCACCCCCAGCTCGGCCGTGTCCTCACTCCCCTGAGGACCAGGTGAGCACTGAACGGCTGTGCTGAACAGACAACTAGAGACAGAGTGCCTGAGATGTGTGCCCGCTCAGACGCGGCTTGCTCCTGAGTCCCCTCGGAAATGAACTTTTATTTGGTTTACTGACATTTATTTAGATTTCCCGTGAAAAGCTCTATAAAATACAGTAAGTCATGTGGGGTTGTAAAAGGCAAGACATTCAAGTTGCATATGTTACAGACTTTATACTTAGGGTACCAGCCAGCAGAACTGCAATCCTTACGTTTGTAATCGGATGTGCAGACTTCAAACTCCACGGGCAGACAGCTGCTTGGACCGGAAGCCATCCCACCCCTTGCCCCCTCTGCTCACCGGGCTGTGCCGTCCGTGTTCACGGCGCAGCCAGAGTCTGTACAGCGAGTAATAGATGCGTGCCTACGGGACGTGTAGCTAGCAGTGTCTGGGTACTGTGAGCATGCAGGTTCGCAGTTGCTGTCATTATAAATAGAAGTCAAACGTGAGGTCGCACTTGCCCATCTTCTGTTTGTACACCAGGTCAAACTTCTCGTTCATGGAGACGGTGAAGATGTCCTTCCACAGCCCGACTCTCCCTGGAACACAAACGAGAAAACCCGCTGAACTCCTGTACTGTCAGGCCAGCTACCGAACCAGAGGAAGCCTCGGCAACGGATCAGGAACCTTCCAGATCCACTCCCGAACCCTCTGAACTTGGACTACGGGGGCAGGACAGGCCATCTGCCCTCCGGCCGAGCTGACCCACCTCCCTAGGTCTGTCATCCTGGGCTGTTCCCCACTCGTGAGCCCAGCACAGCCAAGCAGAGTCGAGGCTGCAGCCAGGAGGGCCTGCACACTGTGCGTGGCTGTACCCGGGACTCCAGGCGCAGCGGCTGACGCTCGCCACCGGAGGGGGACATCGTCTGGAACAGACCCACTGCCTGGGCACCATGTGGGGTAGTGGCTTCCATGACGCCCCTTCCTCACTCACAGCTCCAAGGAGCATGTGCTCTGCAGAACTTGAAAAGGAGAAAATACCCTCCACAAAAGCAGAACGTCTGGGTCCCGGGACAGGCGCGGGGGGGGCGTGGCCTCAGCTTTAGTGACTGGATGCCAGGTGAGCAGGGAGCCACCAGCATGTGAGGGCGTGTGGGTGGGGCAGGCCGGGGCAGCTTCCCGCCTTGGCTGGCTCAGGGCCAGAGAGCTCGCAACAGCCTCAGAACTGTTGCCCAGTGCTCGCCTGTCAGCTACAAGAGCTCCCGCTGCTCTGGTCCACGGCCACTGGGGGTCGTGAGGGTGGCAGGGGCGGGAATGCACACTGCCCAGCTCAGGAGCGCTGCCATGACGCTGTTCAGTAATGGCCTTGAGGGACCAAAGCAGGCATTCAGAACTCTCTCCAGCGTCAGCACCTCTGAGCTCTCTGATGGCCTCCTGCAATTACTGCCATTAGCGCTACTAGTACCCGGCTCCCTTGTCCTGGCAGGATCTCAGATATGAAACTGCAACCCTGCAAATGCTGAGCTAATATATCCAACATGACAAGTATTTTGTCTTTGGTCATAAAAATTAGGTCCGTGTTGGAGGGAAAAAATGAGAGAAATTGTTCCTGCTACCTGCTAATGATACCTAAGGGACATCAGAAACTTCCAGAACAACCACAGGATAAATATATTTTTTCATGATTATTTTTCTCAACTGAGGCAGCTGAGAGCTCAACAAAGGAGTCACCCACCTGGTTTAGGATTTGGAATCAAGACAGTGCAATTTATGCTGTGATAGGAATCAAATCTAAGCAATGCAGCTGGGCTACTCAAGCCCCTGCATTCTCACCAACGCAAGGAGGTCTTCTGAGCAAAGAGGCAATGTGCTAAAAGAAAACAAAATCAAAGAACTGAAACAAAGCAAAACCAAGGTAAACAATGACAATGCACACACATCAGAAGGAGTATATGCACGCGGTCTGTGGTCCACACTGCACCACACAGCACACACATCGTAAGGAGTATATGCATGCGGTCTGTCGTCCACACTGCACCACACAGCACACACATCATAAGGAGTATATGCATGCAGTCTGTCATCCACACTGCCCACACAGCACACACATCGGAAGGAGTATATGCACGCGGTATGTCGTCCACACTGCACCACACAGCACACACATCAGGAGTATATGCACGCCGTCTGTGGTCCACACTGCACCACACAGCACACACATTGGAAGGAGTATATGCACATGGTCTGTGGTCCACACTGCACCACACATCGTAAGGAGTATATGCACGCAGTCTGTGGTCCACACTGCACCACACAGCACACACATCGTAAGGAGTATATGCACGCAGTCTGTGGTCCACACTGCAGCACACAGCACACACATCAGAAGGAGCATATGCACGCGGTATGTCGTCCACACTGCACCACACAGCACACACATCAAAAGGAGTATATGCACGCGGTATGTCATCCACACTGCATCACACAGCACACACACATCAGAAGGAGTATATGCACATGGTCTGTGGTCCACACTTCCTGACTACACAGCACACACATCGGAAGGAGTATATGCACGCGGTATGTCGTCCACACTGCACCACACAGCACACACATCGGAAGGAGTATATGCACGTGGTATGTCATCCACACTGCACCACACAGCACACACATTGGAAGGAGTATATGCACGTGGTCTGTGGTCCACACTTCTTCACCACACACGTGACCCAAACGGGATGTTTTGGAGAAGGTCACGCCCAAGGGTAACAAAACACAGCAAAAGCAAAACTGAAAAAGAGCAAATAAATGTGAAATCATAAATACTTATGAGGATGCAGCGAGGACATAAATGGCATGGTATTTTGGTTTCAGTGTTCTTCCCGGGAGAATTGTTGACTGCCCTGCCCTTTCGGGAAGGCACTGTGCACCGACCTTCAGAACAGCCGTTAGCCACACGGCAGCCGTCAGTAGCCCATTTAGAGGGAGAAGAGCTGGTCTAAGCTCGGAGGCCTACCCCCAGGACATAGTGCTGCTGTGATGGGGCCCTGCCCTGTCACCAGGCAGCTGCTCCCTGTGTCAGAATGGGCCACAGAACCCCGGCACCTCTGCGTCCTCCCCCCAGCACTCTCACCACCCAGGAACCAAGTTCAGGGCTCCACTACCAGGTGTTCACCTTCACGGAGAGGGTGGCGGCCACAGCCACCGCGCGGGGCTCTCCTCTGTCCCTCAGTGCATGAGGACGTGCAGAGCAGCCCTGGTGACAGTGCAGAGGATTCCTGCCTGCAGTGTCTTCCCACCTCAAACCGCTTCCGGCCCAGGAAACAGCTCCAGGCGCCAGCCGCCCGCGGTGGGCCTGGCTGGGAGGCTGCCCTTCCTGCTCACCCACTCTTTCCCCAGGCGGATGCAGGGAATGGCAGCACCCGCGTGGGGCCTCCCACGGCCAGCTGAAGGCTGAGCAGCCCATCTGCACAACCCCAAGCCCACGCTCGGGTTCTGCTCTGTGGGGCCATCTGGGAAGACACCTGCCAGGAAACAGCTGCCCCACAAAGCCTGTCACTGCTGTGAACTAAACGGCGTACCCCGGCCCGCGGGCAGGGCCTCAGCGTTGCAGCACTGGTCCACCAGCTGGTGGCAGTGCTCGGTCAGGGCCTCCAGCTGGGTCTTGTCACAGGACACCCCCAGGAACCTGGCCAGCTGCTCCACCATCGTCACCAGGTCCTGGAAGACAAGAGCAGGGTGCAGGGGAGTCGTCAGGGGTGCTGCCCCCCCCCCCCCAAGAGGCTCCACTCGGTCCTGAAAGAAACGCAGGGGTTGGGAAGCGGGCCACATGCACGCAGCGCTCCAGGGACACGTGGAACTGCAGCCCAGGTTCTCTGGGGAATCTGGAAGCAGACAAGAGTTTGATATACTTGTGGTCATTTCAAACCAGAAGCAAGAAGTAAAAATCCACCTCGAACTGCCAGGAGAGAGACCAGCTCCCTCCCTTTTCCCCCTTCCTTCCTTCCATCCTTGTCTGGAATGGTAACTGGCACTTGAGAGCAAGGAGGCCACTGGGGACCCCAGGACTGCCCCTCCCCCAGCAGGGGAACCAGCTAGGTCCAAAGCAAGACTCACTCACACTTGGTCCACTGACATAAAACCACCTCTGGGCCCCATCCCACCACACACTCCTGCTGGTCACACACTCCTGCTGGTCACACACGCCTGCCGGCCACGCACTCCTGCTGGTCATGCACACTTGTAGGCCACACGCTCCTGCCGGTCACACACGCCTGCTGGCCACACACTCCTGCCGGTCACACGCCTGCTGGCCATACACTCCTGCTGGTCATGCACACTTGTAGGCCACACACTCCGGCCGGCCACGCGCACCTGTCGGCCACGCACTCCTGCTGGTCATGCACGCTTGTAGGCCACACGCTCCTGCCGGTCACACACGCCTGCTGGCCACACACTCCTGCTGGTCATGCACACTTGTAGGCCACACGCTCCTGCCGGTCACACACGCCTGCTGGCCACACACTCCTGCCGGTCACACACGCCTGCTGGCCATACACTCCTGCTGGTCATGCACACTTGTAGGCCACACACTCCTGCCGGCCACGCGCGCCTGTCGGCCACGCACTCCTGCTGGTCATGCACGCTTGTAGGCCACACGCTCCTGCCAGTCACACACGCCTGCTGGCCACACACTCCTGCTGGTCATGCACACTTGTAGGCCACACACTCCTGCCAGCCACGCGCGCCTGCCCGCATCCCACATCCAGGCGCTGTGCCTGGACACTCATAAACATCTGTCATAGGAGTCGACTCACAGGGGAGCCCACAGCACTCGTAAAGTTAGGAAATCGCCACTCAGAGGCAAACAGGCAGGGAGAGACGTCTGGACTCTACCATCTCAGCCCTTAGCCTGAGCTGGTCACCAGCACATGGAAAGGGAGCTGAGGGCAGCCAGGCCGGTCTGGCTCCTGCTCGGCTTGTGCTGTTAGGACAGGAAGAGAACAAGCGCGCTTCCCGGAGGCTGCACGCGGCCCCACCCACCGTGGGCCTGGCCCGTGTGCACACAGCGCTGCGGCACTCACCCGGTGCATGTCTTCATACTTGAGGAAGAGCACGTTCGAGTCCATGCGGTGCTCCCAGAATTCCTGCACGTGCTCAAACCAGGAGCCGTAGCCCACTGTGGAGACAAGAGGGCAGGAGAGTTGCGGTCACAGAGGGCAAGTGTGCTGGGGTGGGAGGGCCTTGTCCCTGCCTTCCACAGGCTCCCTTCCTGCTCCCCAGAGGCTGCGATTCAGGAAGAAAAGACACAGCTCTCAGCTGGGGGGCAGCCCCACAGAGGAGACCCTTCCAAGTCCTGTGTCCCCTCCCCCGCCTTCCAGATGCCTTAAAGATCCGACTGTTGGGGTGAAGGCCTTGCTCACACGGGCGTGGAGGGTCCCGGCGTTTACAGTGGTCATCAGAAGAGACTGATTCCCACATGAACTGGGACACAGGGCCAGTTGGTTTTGCTGGAGAAGCTGGGGTGGGGGGCAGGAGTCCCCATGACAGATCCCAGCACAAGGCTCACCAGGCACGAGGGCCACAGCAGGACCCGAGGCAGGGCCCGGAGGTCGCAGAGGAGGGAGGCAGCATGAGAGACAAGTGAGGACAGGAAGCAGCTGCACCCAGGACAGGGCAGCAAAGGGCCTGAAAGGAGATGGGGGGCCAGCAAGGGGATGCAGAGCCCAGTGACCAGACAGACAGGAGGGCGCAGGGGCGCAGCCTGGACAGGACAAGGGCTCGGGCCGTCTCTGGCTGTGTGGCCTGGGCAGGCCCAGGAACCTTCCTGAGCCGCCTCCTCCAGGAGTCAGGACAATAGAGCCTGTACCTCCTGGCGCTGCTGGGCACTGAGAGCCCACAGGTGCAGCTCTGAACCCAGGACGGGCTGCAGGGGAGACCTGAGCTCCTCTCACTCTGGTGGCACCTAAGGAAGGCTGGGGATGGGAGGTCAGATTAGGGCAAGGCGCAGTGAGGGACCCTGCACCGCGGAGGGCGGGGAGCAGTGAGGGACCCTGCACCGCGCAGGCTCTGAGGCCCGGAGCGGCAGGTGAGTGCTACTGCAGGTCCACCACCGTCAGTCTGCCATCTCGCCAGCAGGTGGCAGCACAGCAGCAGCCTGAGCCCACAGCTCCGTGAGGGGTCCAGAGGCCCACCTGACCCCCAAGGCCCACTGAAGGCCCACGGGGCTCTCACACGAGGCCACCGCCTCCACTCTGGCCTCTGTCACCAGTAACAGATGTGGGCCTCCCCATTCACTGTGCAGCACCCAAGGAGCAAGAGGGATGCTTCTTACTGAGAACCTCAGAGCCTCCAAAACAGGGCAAGAGACGGGCTTCTGATCAGACGCCCACCCTTCCGCGCTCGGGCTGCGACCTCACACAAGCCTCCCGCCAACCCTCAGCCCCAGCTCTCCCTCCTGCAGGCCCGACATGCACGGTGGTGGGGGACACGGGAGAAGCAGGAGCAGGCCAGATGCGCACGGTGGTGGGGGCGGGGGACACGGGAGAAGCAGGAGCAGGCCCCGGAGGCCATGGCGCCCCCGCGGGCTGATGCACTCACACTTGTCGTTCATGAACCGCCGGCAGAACTCCTGGAAAGTGCCCCGGTAGCTCATGGTCCGCAGGGAGCGGTGGAACTGGTAATAGGACACCACCAGGTCCTTGGGGTTCCGAGCCATGTATATGACCTGTCAGGGGATGGAGGGAGGGGGTCAGGCAGGCCACCCCGTGGCGTCACACCCCCTGGCCTATCCGGTACATGGACCCCTCGTTTCCAGCCTTGAGGCCAGTCGCTAGTGCATGTGGCATCATTACTGGTTTAGCAGACATGCCCCTTGTCCCCAAACAGCATCTGCAAGGACAATTCCTTGAGCATTTTGTTATATCTCTGTCCTCCAGTACTGTCCCCAAATTAGCAGAAAACAGAAAAACCCAGTTGTGATGCTGGTGATAAGAATTTGAGCCTCAGACACCTCATGCAGCTGAGAAAATGGGAAAATTCAGCCACGCGTCCTCAGCCTTCGATGCGCAGAGGCTGGACTTAAGCTGAGCAAGTTCAAGTTCAACTGTGAGGAAAAGCCCAGATGAGAAACGTGGAAAAAATGCTGGAGATTGAGGCTCAGAGACCAGGGTTTTGCCCCACCAGGGTCTCTGGGCTGGTGAGGGTGACAGCCGTGTGTCTCCTGTCAGGAGCCCGGTCGGGAGGGCAGCAGGGAGTTACCTTGGAATCGCCGTTGTGGAGATCGGAGGGCAGGAAGCGGTAGGGCAGGTGGCTTTTGATGAGGCGAGGGGACGTCAGTTCCTGCAGCAGGGTCAAGGGGAGAGGCGTTGAGAGGACACCCCGCTCTCGAGGCCTTGCTAACGGGGGCCAGGCAGAGAGGGTCTCAGACAGTCACGGCCAGCGCTCCACCTGGCAAACTCATCCCCTGGGATACCCAGAGCCTGAGTCAGCCTGTCGTGGTCACAGGGGCCTGCCCAGAGGACGAGGACAGGCCGTGGGGGACAGCGGCACAGGGCAGAGGGGCTGCCTGATGGCCTCACACAGGCCTTCCCGCGGCTCCACGGGGCCAGGGCTCTGGAGTCTGCACCCTCCGCTCCCTCAGGCCTTTCTGGGTGCCCTGCCCATGCCCGCTCAGCTCCCTGGCCAGCACCTCCCACCACACCCTCGTGTCCCTCTCCGGGCGTCTCCCCCTCTGGAATGTCAGCTCCCTGAGTGCAGTGACTGCTGTCGGGTTGCCAGCCACACCCAGCACTAAGGACAGCGGCCGCCCGCGTGGGCGCCCCGAGCAGCTCTACTGCAGGGCTCAGGGGCTCAGTCAACCGGGCTGAATCCAGAGGCCACGCACGAGTGTCGTGAGCAGCTGGGCCGAGACCCGAGGCTGGCTGCCGAGACGTCAGTGTGACAGCGATGACACAGAACGCTCACTAGTGGGAGGAGAAACAGGCGGCCCATGCAGGAGATGTGGCCTGAACAGAAGAGGTGGCAGAGGGGAGGGGTAGAGAGGAAATTCCAGCCGCATCTGAGGGGCGGCTGGGCGGGGTCTGGACTAATGTTTATTTCCTTCTTGACACCGAGCACGTGAAGCAACCGCATCCCACCCAGGCACTGACAGGCGCAGGGAGCCGTGGAGGCGGCCCCTCGCCCACACCCCCTCCGGCACCCCGACTCCCGGCACCTGCCTCCTTCCTCACTTGAAGTCACCCACGTTACCCACCGATCCCATCCCAGGGTCTCCGTCCTGGGCGCAGGCCCGTCTCTCCTGGCTCCTTGCGGTACTGGGAGCTCTCTGCTCTTCCTCAGCCCACAGGGCCCCCTGAGCCCCTCAGGAGCAGCTGCCGCGCGGGGTGTAACTGCAGCAATGCCCTGGGGTCGCGGGGGGCTGGCCATCGCCGCCGGCTTACCTTGATGATGTCCAGGCCAGGCTGCGGGTACTCCAGCACCGGGAGCTGCTCGTCGATGTTCATCAGGCCGATCTCGTCGGGGTCGGCACCCTGGCTCACCAGGTAGACCACCTCCTGCAGCAGGCTCGTGCCTGCACGAGACAGGCCCCACTCAGGACGGCGCCTGCGCCCGGGAGCACCTCAGGTCTCGTGGAGGAGCACCTCACGTCTCGTGGAGGAGCACCTCACGTCTCGTGGAGGAGCACCTCACGTCTTGTGGAGGAGCACTCACATCTAGTGGAGGGGCACGGTCCAGGCACACGGCCTCAGCCTGGGGAGGACCGTGGGTGCACCCGGGAGCACCTCACGTCTCGTGGAGGGGTACGGTCCAGGCACACGGCCTCGGCGTGGGGAGCCTGCCTTCCCAAGCCTCCATCTTCTCGGCACTAAATTGGGCAGGAGCGGTTTCTGAAGCGAGCAGGACACAGTACCTGACCCCCACCCCCGTGGTCAAGGCTGCAATCAACTGATGACCCTCAGTTCTGAGACCTTCCCTGACCCCCTGAGATGGCTCCCCGTCCTGGAGTGGCCTGTCCACCCAGCACTCAGGGTCCAGGCCCTTGGAAGCAATGGTGGGCAGAGCTCCTGGAAAGGGCTTCTCCCAGTGCGTCTTCAGGACCAGCCCTCCAGCTTCCACAGGCTGTGCCCCAGAGTTCCCTGCATGAGCCCTACCGTGCCCCCATTAGATACCCGTGCCAGAAGCTCTCCCGCTGCCAGGCCCACCAACCCGCCCCCTCCAGGTCCACACCCAGGCTAACCTGCCCCAGCTCTCAGTGTAACAGGAGGGCACACTGTGCACCTGCCCAACACCAGGGAGGGCAGGGAACGGGGACACACAGGACAGGTGCAGCCCCTCACCTCCCAGGCCGGCAGGATGATGTGACAGATGACCACATCAACTAGAGATGACGAGGACACCCACACGGTTACAGACACTCTTCTAGGCATCCTAACCGAAGACATAACACAGGCTTTGCAGCCACACAGCCCTGGCTGTGGCCAGGCCTCCCCATGCCCACGGCCCCCACCCTCAGTCCCACCCACCCAGAGGCCAGCGCAGGAGGGAACACAGCCACAGGAAGCCAGCCTGACTCCCTGCAAGTCCAAGGTCAGGCATAGGAGAGGGAGCCGGGAGGGCCAGCAGGGCGGGGCCGCCTTGCTGCCCAGGCACCGGCCACAGGCTTCCAGCCAGCCCACGCGATCTGCTGACACGGGTGAACTCGCCAGCCCACGCGATCTGCTGACACGGGTGAACTCGCCAGCCCACGCGATCTGCTGACACGGGTGAACTCCCTCCCGTGTGGCACTCGGCTCGCCTAGGCTGCGGCAATGGCAACAGCGCACTCTGACATGAAATCTCCTGGGCCGAGACCCATCAGAACCCACAGGCGTTCTGGACAGAACTCTCAGGAATCAGGGGCCTGGCCTGTCACAGGCTGCGGGTGGGGGAACCCATCAGAATTCCCTCCCAAGCTCTGGGGACAGAGGAACCAGCTCTCTCAGGTCAAAACCAATCAGCACTGGGCCTCCAACCACCAGAATCCTAGTGCTGCAACCCTTTGCAATTCTTCTCGTTTTTATTTTATCAGTTATCAAAGTCACACACGTGCCTAGTTTAAAAGGCAACGGCACTAAGATATGCAAAACAGAAAGCCAGTGACCTCCCACCCCTGACCACACTCCCAGAGCTCACCCTGCTGATTCTTACCTCCAAGTCTGAACGTGCTCGGGAGTTATTCCACAATCTGTACATTCTCAGTGCTCTGCTGATTTTCAGCTAAAGAAGGTGGGGACCCAGCCAAGCCCCCTGCACAAGCCTCCCTGCGCCCGATGCGGCCAGAGCACGTACCGTTGTAGTGTCACACTACACGCACACCGCGTAATGATTACACTTCCTTGTATAACACTTTGTTTTTCCTATAGTAAGTAGCTGCCTCTCTTTGCTTAGCTTTCTACGTAGCTATTAATAATTCTTTCCCCAGCTCTGTAACAAATCCCCTTGGCCTGACCAAACACAGGGGGTGCTCTCGCAATACCCTTTACTCCTTGGGGACATGCCCCTGCCCCTCTACTCTCCATGACTGTCCTCCCGGGGTCTCCTCCGGGCTGGAGGCACCATGTCCTTTACCCATGTGCCCCTCGTTGGTGTCCTTTCCTGCCCACCCTCTAGCTGCTACCTGAGTGGGAGACCGGCCCGAGACCCAGCCTGGTGACAAGCCATCCTTTCCACCTTGCACCTCAGAGCTCTAAAAGCACGGTTCCGCCCTCCCACTGCCAATGCTGAGCTGAGACTCTGGTCCTGGTCCCCAGCCCTTCGAACACGGCCCGTTTTTCTCTGTAGGCTCTGCGGTTGCGCTTTACCTCAGTTTTGACATGTCCCATCATTCCACGTGCTTCAGTGTGGTCACTGTGCCACGCACTCGCGGGTTCTTGAACTCACGCCCTTGGGCTCTAAAAATCCTGTCTCAGCTTCTCTCTTCCACACTCTGTCTTTCTGAAACTCTTAAGACCTTCCCACTTTCTTGCCTTCTTGCTTTGATTTGCCATCACTTTGTAAAAATGTTTGTTCCACTTCCTGGGATATTTCCTCCATTTGACCATGCAGACGTCACAACTGAGTTTTTAAAATTCCAAGCACCATGCTCGCGATCCGCCAGAGCTCTCGCGTGGCTTCCCGGCTCCGTCTGGTGCAGCTGCCCACTTCAGTGAACGCACACCCGTCTTCACGCTCAGAGGACAGTACAGAGTTAGGACTGCAGGTGAGTTGGGGTTGTTTGTTTTTTTTTAGGTTTTCTTCTGCTCTGTACCTTGTCTTTGATTATTCCAAGCTCCTTTTTTTGCTTTTTTGCTTTGCTTTTGCAGGTCTCTGTCCTTCATGTTGCAACTTTAAGAGCTGGTAACCTTGAGTGCGTCCACAGGTAAGAAGCCCCTGGACACAGGGGTCTGTGGGTGGGCAGAGCGTGCTGACAGCGGGGCTTCATGTCTGGGAGCAGCCCAGCCCTGGCACTCTTAGCTGAGATGGGAGATGCCCGTAAGCAAATCTCTGTAGGTCTTTTCTGTGCGGTCTATTTGTCCTGAATAGATGTCGCCACGCCACTCTCTGCCCCACTGGACCACAGGCACCCCAGGAGCCAAGTAGGAGAGGGGGTGTAGTCTTTACATGACCCCCATTTCCACTATGGCAACATACAATGCACCGCAGCCCACAGTTGTATTTGACATCCCAAATCCACAGCCTCTAGGCATCAACTTCCCCTGAGCAGCCTGTCTTTGCAACAGCCTCCTGCTTTCAATCTATCCCCATCCCAACTGCCACATGCCACCCTGGGAGGTGCCAGGTGCACCCAGCCGCTGGAGCTCTGTAGCTGGAACTGGTCCTGTGCCCACCACGCCCACCCTGCTGGTGCTCGGGCTCTGCCTGCTGAGCCGGTCACCCCCACCGCACCCCTACCCCCGTTTGATCTCCCAGCCTCTGCGCATGTCATCGCCTGGCCTTCTCTGCGGGGTGCAGGGCCTTCTACTCCTTGACTGGCAGGCAATGAGCTTGTAAGAGGAAGCAGAGACAAGCGAGAGCCAGTTCAATCTGCCCCACTCAATCAAGGACCCCCATGGGCATTCCCGAGTCACAAGACCTCCAGGCCGTCCAGCCAGAACCTGTCCAGCTCCCCCAGCAGCACCGGGGGACAGAGCTGTTGCAGCTGCACCCCAGCATAGCCAGGGCTCCTGCACGCCCCTCCCCAGGGGCGGGACCTGTCCTCCTAACATGGAGGAGGCCTCCAGGACACACGCTAGGGGACCCACCTCTTGTGAGTACCTGTCCTCTGTCCTAGGAGGCTGCACATATGCTGTGGAGACAGCTCTCAAGGTGATCTCTTGACCACCTCTCAAAACAACCCCCCTGACACATGAGGACACGGACTTCAGAGGACAGGAGCGGTTCTGACACGTGGCGGAGAACTGAGGGGGACCAACAAGGTGCCCAGCAGTCCCCCAGTGCCCCAGCCCGCACAGAACTCATGCAGCCATTTCCTCCTTCCATCCAGTGCCCACCTTCCCAGCCAAGCTCGGCCGGCACTCTGGGGACACTGCAACAGGCCCTGTGTCCTCAGGGAAACCCTCCAGGGTTGGAGCTTGTGGGTTCCTGGGATCCCAGGTGTGGACGCCAGGGAGACGCTGCCCGTGGAGTCAGGCCCAGCTGGGCTCTACTCCCAGTTTCCTCTCAGGTCTCACTCAGTTCCTTCCCGGAAAAAGGGTCACTTCTGCAGCGAAGTTGTGAGATGACAGGACACCAGGACGGGAAGCCCTCGCCTCTGGCCTGCCCGGAGGCTTGACAAGGACAAGGACAGATGTGAGCACTCTCGTGCCATCACCCAGCCCACCCCCTGCCTGGGGGTGGGGTTCCACAGAGGACCAAAGACTCAGAGCAGCTTTCCGTCTGAAAATACGCAAGCCGGAAGTCCCCTTGCGCTTACCGCACCTGGCGCGGGGAGGAGCCGCCCACCGTCACTCATTCTCACAACATCCATCAAGGCAGTGAGGTGCTCTCTGCTGCCCCCGCAGAAACCACAGCTCACAGGGGTTATGGCATTTGTCAGGGTCACCCAGGTGGCAAGCAGCAAAGCTGCATCCAAACATAGGACTTTAGCTCCAAAGCCAGGCTCTTAATCTCTAATCACTGGTGCCTCCCCCAGCCCCATTCCTGATGGAGGAGGGGGGAGAGGGGAGGAGAGGGGAGGAAAAGGAAATGGGAACTGGATCCCCTGAGGTCCACCTGCAGAGGATTCAGGGCAGGGACAAAAACCTTAAAATCTCTAAGTGGCCTTAGGTTTCCAGTGTCATAAGGCACACGGAAAGAAGGCGTGAGCCTCCCTCTTTTGGGGGGCCTGAAGGGGGCTGCCCTTGTAACTTTCCAAAGGCAACAATGCACCTGAGAGGTGGGGGGGGGGGGGGGGGGGGGGGGGAGGCTGGCTGTAGACCAGGGGACTTGACTGGAACTGGCTGCTGTTTTTCAGCAGCTGTGCAACTCTGAGCAAGTTCCTGCCCTCTCTGAGCCTCTGAAAAGAGTCACAAGTGTCCTGGTGGATTGAGCACAGCAAGCACCTGGCACACAGGACTTGATAAATGGCCGATTAACCATCCCTAACGCACGTCCCATTCCTAACGCCATGTCCCATTCCAAACTCCGACTGGCCTGTGTTCAAAGTGACAGCCCCTTCAGGGACCTGAGAACTGGGAAGCCCCTGGGAGACTGCAGGTCAAGCTGTGGATTTCACAGCAGGAGTCTCACCCAAGGGCAGCCCCTTGTGAGAAGCCAGATTCTGACCCCACACCCGCTCTTCCTGCTGCATGGTGGCCCCTGCGGATGACTTCCAGGCCCCTTGTTCTTGGGTTGAGAGAAAATCTTTAGGGGTGATTTGGGGGAAACCCATTCTTCAGTCTCCTTATCCTTTCACATAGTGAACTTTGCAGGTAGTGGGGGAGGACAAGCACTGGTTTAAAGCCAGCACAGCCATTTTCCCTGAGAAAACTCCCCCCCCTCTCCCCCCCAGTTACCGTCTCATGGGATGGAGGAGGAGGACAAACCGGGACAGGGAGAACCACAAAGGAAGCCAAAAAGGAGCGCAACACACTGGCCTCCACGAAACCCACACCTCGGCTTCTCCCTTCCTCCCAGTCTCTCGTCACCTCAGCTCTGAGCCCATGCAGCCAAGATGCAGGAGCGTGGGCGCATCACTCAGCCTCCCAGACCCTTTTACCCCACCTGGGAAATGGGGGGCCAGCTCCACCCTACCTCACAGAACTTTGGGGAGAATGTGCTGCTATGACAGACACACAGGGCTGTGTGAGCTACAGAGCACAGAGCACAGAGCACATGGGTTATCAATGCTGTAAGCTCCCGGCTCACACATAGTTCTACAAACTAGCTACAAGCAAGATGGGAGTTTTGGTTATCTAGAAAATGTCCTTAAACTAACACCTCATTCCCCTTCTGAGTGCCCAGAAAGGTTCCTGCTGCCAGGCCCCACCAGAACCCCAACGCAGGGCCCCTCTAAAGCATCTCCCACAAGCCCCAAATACGCAGATTTCCAAGTGAGATCCAGGCCTGCGCCTCCCCTACCCCTTCTAGCTACTTTTCACGGTCCCCGTCTCCTCGCCATAAAATCCCTCATCGGCAACAACTCCAGTAATCCTAGAGAACTCCCCAAAGCAAGTTTTTCACACTTCATCTGGAGGCAAACTGTGCCCTAAACTGGCATGGGGCTATTTTCAGTCATTCTGGATCCCACTTCATGCAGTGGCTCAAAGCACAGCCCAACACACAGGGCAGACTTTTGCAGCACATACATAATCTATGTATGCATACATCTATGCATCTATGGCTCCAAACTCTGAAAAGATCTGAGTCCCCACCCAGGGGGTTGGGGTGAGGGGCTACGGGCGGCAGCGGAAGGCCCTGGCCACAGCAAGGTGGCCTTGCACACCTCCTTCCTTCCCCCCTTCCCAAGAGCAGCCGGCAGTACCCCTAGATTTCTCTAAGCTCCCCCCACCAACACAGCCCCTACCCTTCCTTAGAGGGACTGGGCTCAGCCCTCTGGTGTCTGGGACCCTGCACAGAGCTGACAGCCAAGTATAGCTCTTCCAGCCCCTCCCTCCCTGCTGGTGTGCCATGACCTCCAGGCCGGCCACCTACAGCAGCTACAGACGCAGTCTGGATCCAGGTGTGTCCCTCCCTCACCAATACAGTGGCAGCAAGGAGACCTGCAGTTATGTTCAAAGAACAGGAAATCTGCCCCTCTCCCTGCAAATCTCACAAGAGACACAAGATATCCATCAGGTCCTGGGCACGGACCAGCCTGGCTGTAAACCCCAGCTCTGCCACTCACCAACTGTGTGACCTTGGGTAAGCAACTTCCCCTCTCTGAGCCTCGGTGCCTGCACTGTAAGTACAAACGACCATCTCTACCTTACACGATTGTCGTGAAAATGTCGTTAACACTGGGAAGTGTGGGCGCCCCGGATCCTGCCAGATACCTGGGGGATGGGGGTGCCCTGAAGCAAGAAGGGAGCGCTGGGCTCCCAGCCCACGCATGGTGGTCCCATCCCCCTCCCCACAGTCCCCGTGCCGTTTTACTCCCCTTCCCAGAACACCACCAGGACTTTGCACTCATGAAAGGCTGAACCGGGTCCAGGAACAGAGAGGTTAGTAGCTGCCCAAGGTCACACAGCCAGCGCAGTAACGGGAGGAGAAGCAGGGAGGGGTGGCGGCTCTGGGCAGGTCCTGGCAGCTCAGGCCACACAGGCTCCATCCAGCCTCCGGCCCTGGACACCGGGGCCGCCTCCGAAGGTCTCGGTCCTTGGTTTCCCCGGACGGGCCGCGCCGGGGCGGGGTCTGCGCGGGGCTCACCCGACTTGGGGTAGGTGACGATCCACACGTCGCTGGGCCGCACCGGGAAGTTGGCGATCTCCTCCATCTTCCCGCGGCAGAAGGGCGGCAGCCGCACGCCGTGGAACTCGAAGTACTTGCTCTCGAACTCGCCGGGGGTGCTGGGGGTCTCGGCCTCGCTCTCCGCCATGCCGCCGCCCGCTCCCGTGCGCCGCGCCCCGCACGCGCCGCGCCGCCGCCGCGCAGCACTCCGCAGGCGTGACGTCACGGCGCCGCCCGCCGGTGTGACGTCATGGCCCCGCCCGCCGCGCGTGTCCTCTGCGCGCGCCCCGCCCACGCCGGGCAGCCTCATCCGGCCCCAGCGGGGACCCACTGAGACCCCTGCCGGCCCGCAGCGCGTGCCCCCTGCCCATCACGCAGCCCCGCGGCTGTCACTCAGCGAGCGTTCTAACGCTCCAGCTGCAAGTGAACTCGGATGTGCAAATACGACCGATACGCAGGGAGCCTCGCACATGTGCCCGGGTTCCCGGGACACGTCCGGCGGGAAAGCCTGGCCCTCTCAGCGCTGACGCAGGTCTGCGAACAGCCAAGGTAACTTCAGGTAGTGACACACGCTATGACACACATGCTTCATCCTCTCCTGGGGCAGAAGTGGGGCGGGTGCTGCCTGCAGATACCAGAGCCAACCCTAGCCCTAAAAGACAGACGCTCGTCCGATAGTACCCCCAAATCTGCATTTAATCAGGTGCTTCTTGGGCAGACTGCAATTGGAGAACAACCGAATTCTAAAGAGGTTTTAGGGGAAGCCGGGATGGCTCAGTGGGTTAAGCGCTCACTTTGCAGCCCTGGGGACCGGGGATCGAATCCCGGCCCCGGCCCGGGTGGACCCATATGCTGAACTGGGAGTTCCCCTAGTTCAGTTCTCTCTCTGTCTTTGTATCTTTCTCACTCTCTCTCTCTGTGTCAAAATAAATAAATTAATTAATTAATTAACTAATTAATTTAAAAAATTAAAAAAATAATAAATAAATAAAGAGGTTTTAGCACAAACCCTCGTCCAGTCACTCACTCGACAAATATGTATTAACCACCTACTGCATGCCTGGGGCTGGGGGAACACAAAGATGGAAACGACTAAGTCCTGGTCTGATTCTCTGAGGCTGGGCATCCTCAGCTGTGAAAAGGAAATGATAGTCCGTGCCCTCAGGTGCTGTCGCAGGGATGGACAGAGATCACCACAGCAGCAAGAATCCGGAGCAGAGCAGGTGGGCAGAACCTACCCTCTTGCTCTCTCTCTCTCTCTTTTGCTCCAGACTTGCAGTCTGGTGAGAAAGACACACACAGCTGAGAAGACATGTGTACCCGTGAACAGACAGAGGAAAGAGCAATTCACTCAGAGGCTTGTAGACATCTTTACAAAAACGACAAGGACATTCCAAGCTCCCAAGGCATGAGAAAGAGCAGTTACGTGATGGCACAGAGGCAACGAGCCAAAGGCTGGAGGGCTTGAGCAAAAGGATGTGTGTGCTGATGCTTCAGATGACAGAGGAGCCAGGGGAATCCCTGTGATAACTGCTTTGGAATTTGACGTATTGACATGAGTTTATTATTTTAAAAATACCCATTTTTTATCTTTGCTGGAAAGGCCACTAGGCACTGGGATTTCAGTAAGGCTAGGTACACCCCGTGCCCAGATCCCCCCACCACAAGGAAGCAGGGTCAGGGCCAAGAAAGCGCAAGGTGAGCCGAAAACGTCATGTTATGCCAAGAGGTAAGGAAGTGTTTTAAAAGGTGATAAGGATAGGCCAAAGGACACGGGAGCAAAAAGGCCAAACTGGGGACAATTTTCACATGTTAGACAAGAATTGGAAACAACTCAAATGTTCATCAACAGTAGAATGGATACAATGTGATATAGTCATACAATGAAATACTAAGTACACAGTGACGAAAAAAAAATTAAAAAAGAATTACTGGTATATGCGACAACCCAGATGAATTTCACTGTCAAAATGACAAACAAAAGAAGCCAAATACAGAGGGCAATATGTTGTATGATTCCATTCGTATACAGTTCAAGGACAAGCCAAGCTAAGCTTTGGTGATAGAGGTCAGAAATGGGCTTAATTTGGCTCAGAGGGACAGAATAGGAAGAGATACAAGAGTCCCTTCCAAAGTGTTGGAAACATCTTGCTGTAGTATAGACATAGTATAGATAGTGATGTATACTCATAGGGGATAAATATGGATAGAGAGAGATGAGAGACAGAGAGACAGACAAGGCCTGCTTCATGGCCATGCAACCAGGGGAGTCATATAGGGCCCTGTGCTCAGAACGGCCCTGCACTTGGGTTTCATGCTCTGTGGTCGCCATGTTGAAATTCTTAATCATTTTGTCTTTCAACTTGTACTTTATAAGTGAAGTCTGACGGGGTAATGGAGCACATGCTAAGAGCCTGGAGCCCCGGCTCATGAGCGGTTCCACCCACCGCCACCTTCTCAGGACAAATTCCTGACTGCCCACTCCTCTGTCCTCTAGTGTCCCAGCCCCGTCGATCCTCTCTCTTTGCCCGCACCCGGTGACCATGGGGCCTGGGGATCAGGTCCGACACTCACACCCCACGGCATCTCAAAGTGGGGCATGGTCGCAGCCATCCCCGTCGTCTTTTCTAGACTGGCAGCACCCCAGGGCATTTGGTGAGGAAACCGCTCTCCCACCACCAATCCAGTACCCATTTGTCTGGTGTGGAGGTCACAATACCCTTGGGGCAGCAGATGGGGGGGGGGGGATGGAAGGTAGGGGCATGCCTGAGTTCCCCACTTCCAGCTAGGGCAGGCAGGATGTATGGGTCTATGCAATCCCAAGCAAAATACCAATGAGCTCTTTTGCAAAACTTAACAGGCTGGTTCTAAAATCTGCGTGGAAAGCAAGGAACCTAGAAATAGTCAAAACAATTTGAAAAAAAACACAGCTGGAAGACTCACACTACCTAATTCCAAGACTTATCATAAAGCTCTGTGCCTTAAAGCTACAAATCAAGACAGTGTGGGATTGGCATAAGCATAGCCGTATAGATAAGTGCAACATGATAGACAGCCCAGAAATAGATACACATTCATAATTGATTGATTTTTGACAAAGGTATCCTGAAAGGGCAGAAGCTTCTTATGAAACAGAACGGTCCACCAAGGCCTGGTCTGTCCCGTGGGTCGTGCACCCTCCATCGTAGGCGGTGTGTAAGAGGCTGGATAACCTTCTGACCATAAGGGGCTCTTGCTGAATAAGGGGTCCGGAAGTTTTCTGCTCTCTGAGGTCTGTCCCTAAAGCTGCTGAGGCGATAGGGAAGCTGCGGCGAGTCGCTGTCCGCGGTGCTGAACACGCACAGCTCACGGGATCCTACTGCCCTTCCCACCCATGGCTGACTGCGTAGCCACAACTACCGGTGACCCAGTTTCTGCTTTGTTTTACGTTCTCGGTGCATATTTTTCTATTTATATGTGTTGTCAAATTTTTAGGCTAAGTACTCGTTTATTGCAAAGACGTGAAACATATATGAGTATGAAATTAGAGAAACTAGTATAAGGAATTCCTATGTCTTCATGACCGTGTCAGCTGTTATCAATTCATGTTTCATCATCTCTCACCCACGCCTCCCCACCCGGATGATTCTGAAGCAAAACTCATGTATTCTGTCATCTCATTTGTGGACATTTCAGTGTGATCTCTAAAAGGTAAGAAATGTTTGAAAACATATTCCCAATGCATTAACACAATGAAAAGTAATGATTATTCCTTAACATCATCAAACATACCATTTGCAGATGCAGTCAGATTTGTGGGTGGGGTGCAAAGTTCAGAGAGGTGGAGGTATCTGCCTGGGAGGTGCCCAGCGTGGCTGGGGTTTAGTGCTGGACACAGGCTGCTCCACTAGCAACGTGGCCCCAGCCAGAGTGGCACATCCAACCTGCTTGCCACAGATAACTGTCAGCAAGCCTGGGACACAGCTCCCTGGCTCAGGTGGGTCTGTCACACCCACAGGGTGGCCCCCGAGGACAGCTGTGCCCAGAAACTACAGGCTCCAACCACATTCCTGGCCAGACAGGTCTAAGTCAGACCAGTGACACCAGAGTCTCTGCAGAAGAACCCTGAGCATCCGTGGGTCTAGCCAGCATTCCGGTGTGCAGATGGGGTGGAACCACAGCCTGGCTGGGCTGCGGTGCTGTCTCCATCGCCGACGGGCTGTGGAAGCTGGGATAAGACTCTTTATCCCTCTGAGCCCGAGACTGCTTGTCAGTCTAACTTACCACAAGCCGCCCCCATCCTGCCTTTGACCTGCAGTCCCCACTCCTGGAGTGACTTTCTGCCAACCCAAATTCTCGCTTCCATAAAGACCCAGTACAGAGACGCATCCTTCTGCGGCATTCTCCTCCCTCTGACCAGGTGGTGTTCTATTAACTACCTGCCTTATGAGCTCAGAGCAGAGCTGGAGGCCCCTCAGAACCCAGCTAGTCCAACCCTGACTTTAAAAACAGGAAGCAAGGAATTGCTAGAGGAAGGAACTTGGCCAGCATCGTAGAGCAGGTGCACGGAGAGGCTGTGATGGGCCCGGGGTCTTCCTGCTGCCGGGAGCACCGCCGTGGGCACTGCCGGCTCTCACTTACCAGTGAGCATAACCTCCCGTGCCCCAGTGTCCTCACCCATAGACTGGGGAGAAGGATGCCTACTTCCCAGGGTTGCTGGGAGCATTCAGTGAGATGATGAGCTTTGTAAACTTCAAAGCGACGTGCACTTGGGAGGGTTAGAGTCCCTGTTGCCGCCACAGAAATAGCAATAGAGGCGTGTGACCTCTTGGGGACAGAGGTCTGCCTCAGGTGTCAGGACACTGGGCAGACATTCAGCAACCGTAAATCCAGGAGGGGGGCGCAGGGCGGGCTTGTTGCCAGCACAGGAGTGTGGTTTAAGTATGGGAGTCACTGCTGTGCCCAGGGTCCAGGACCCATAGAGGTCCCTCTGGGACACTGGGAGAAAGAGGACAGTGGGCCCATGACTTCAGCACACCTGCGGGAAAGCCACGGTGCAGAGCCCAAAGGTCCGGGCCCATCACAGCCCCCTGTTTTGTGTGGACTATGCCCCAGGCAGGGACAGTGCGAGGCTGAGGAGGCCCCGCTGCCTCCTGGGCCGGTCCTAACAGAGCCGACGGGCAGGTCATTCATTTTCACTCCCCACTTCCCATTTCGAGCAGCAATTCCTGCCATCGGATGTCATCGGCAAGGAGTGGTCCATTGGCTCAAGTCAGCACTCCACGAGGTATGTGCTGTCTCCATTCCGTGCAGGGGGACGCCGAGAGGTGAGGCCATGAATGCTGAGCTGCAGAGATGGGACTCAAAGCCAGGCTGGCCCGGCTTCAGAGCTCACGATGCCTCCTCTGCTCTGTAGCACCTCAGGGCTCCGTGTCAGGACACACAGGTGACCCACCCAGGAGCTCGGACCGGGCTCAGGTTCTGGCCCATCAGCTGATCCACCCCCGTGTCTCCTGCGGGCCTGGCCGGGGGTGCAGTGTGGGTTCTGCTCTGAGGACAGGCAGAGAGTGACTCCCAGGAAAGGCCCAAGGAGTTCTGGTGTCCTGACACCCTTTCTGCCCAAGGAGGGAGGGGCCTGGGGTGGGGGTGGGGGCGCTCCTACCCCATCCTGTGGAATAAGGAGCACGGGGGCTGTGGGGGCAGCAGCCAGGGGGGCTTGGGGTACCCCAATAAAAGCACATGCATCTGGGATTCTGAAAAGACTTTAATTCCTTTCATCTCCCTGTCTCCCTGCACCCTCCCATCTCCTGCCAGGTGGGTGTGGATGGACCCAGTAGGAAATTCGAGAGCAAGGTTGCCGGAGTGAGTCAGACCACGGGGGTCACAGAGAGTCAGAGAGTGGACCTGAGGGGAGCACACCGCCTCCCCATTTCCACGTGGCCCCCCCCGTCTCCACCTTCTGCAAAGCACTCTGTACACAGCTCTACAGCAGCGCACACACCCCTCCTCAGCAGATGCTGCCCCCCAAGTTCCCCCATGTGGAAATTCCAGAACCGAGATGTGTGTCTCAGATCCTGCCTCCATTTCTCCCTCTGATGAGACAGAGGTGGGGTGACCTGTGACCCAGGACATTCCAGCAGGCTGGGCCTCTCCCGGGAAGGGGTACCCGGGCCCCAGGGATCTGGCTCCAAGCAGGGGCTTCAGAGGGGCTGGTGGGGCGCCTATGGCTCCTGAGGGCCACCTGCCCACACAGTCTCAGACAAGAGTCTGAGAGGGGAAAAGTGGGGGGCTGTCTCCCCAGTCTTCTGCTCGGCCCACAATTCCAGTGTCCACCCTGGGCCGAGGATTGGGCTCTGGGCTGCTCAGGGCATCTCAGGTCCAGGCCTCACTCACGGGGGGCGGGGGCAGATGTGGGCACACAGGACAAAGACAGGCCGAGAGAGGCAGGTCACTGCGCTGGCCCCGCTCGGTGTCCCCGGGTCTGGTGGGTGGTGTAGGTGTGGGTCCCTTGGCCAAGACGGACTACCTTAGGCTGGGGGCGGTCGGGGGCCAGCAGGCTGCTGAGGAAGCAGAAGTCCATGAGTGCAGCTTGTCAGCGCCTGGTGCTGGGTCAAGGGCAAGGGGAAGCCACATGGGCACAGCCTGACTGACAGTGAGCCCCGGTCACACTTCTCCCAAGTCCTGCGGCCCTTACGCTGGCCGGGCTGGAAGCTCCCAGGACCGGCCCTTCCCTGGGGGCCCTGGGCCAGTTTCCTTGGTAAACAATGGCTGTTGTGTGGGTGTGGGAGGATTTCGGGGTCTCCAGCCAGCAAGGAAGGCTAGGGAGGGGGGGAGGGAGGAAGAAAGAGCAGCCCCAGCCCAGACCCCAAAGAGAGCACATGGGGACACCCAGAAGGACCCGCGGGGATCTGGCAGAACAGGGAGGCGGCTAGTCCTCTGTGAGCACAGGCTCTCTATGCGGGGTGAGGGTGCCTGCAGTGCTGAACCTCCCAGCTCCATCCCTTCCTCTCTCTTTCCTCCCCAGCCCAGCCTCCGCCCCCTCACTCCACACCCCTGCATCCACGCTTCCCCAGCAGGCCCTTCAGACTGGCCAACGTGACTGGTCAGCACCTACATCCAGGCCCCGCACGGGTCCAGCCCACGCAGTGACAAACACGTGGGCTGGGGGCTGCCCGGGGGGATGGACACAGGGACATGGGTGACGTGGACTGCCTGCCCAGGGTCCAGGGAAACAGCTGCCCGCCCCCAGTCCCTGCACAGCCTCACCTGGCCAGCCCCTGCAGCTGGTCCTTGGTGCTGGAGTAGACCCCGAGCGCCAAGCCCCGCAGCTCGTCCTGCATCCACCACAAGTCAGCCGGCAAGTCTGGCAGCCACTCCACCAACCTGGAGGAAGGGGCAGCGGCAGCTTCACCGGCTAAGCCTGAGCGCTGGCCCAGCTGAGAGCAGCCTCCCCCAGGGCCAGGGCGGAGCTGGGGGCCCGGCCCTCCAGCCTAAAGGAAGGGCAGTGGGGTAGGAAGCGCCCAGCGGTGTTGTCTGCACCACAGAGCGGGTCAGACCCTCGGGGCACCTGCAGGGGAAGTGAGGGGTTGGGGGAATGACCCCTGATGGGCCTTGAACTTGGTGGAGGCGGCCAGACCCTTAGGGTGGATCCCACAGGGCACAGGGGAGAACCCCGGGGAAGAAAGGGCAGGGCTTTGGGGTCAGGCTGCCTTGGGATGCAGCCTCGCTCCCCTGCTCATCAGCTGTGTGGCCTGGGCAGGTCAGGGAACCTCTGTGGGCCTCAGTTTCCTCATCTGACAAATGAGAACAGTCACCTTGCCTGCAGTTCCTAACCTCCCCATCTCCTCCCCAGACCACCCCTGCCCTCCTCTCTCCACACCCCTGCATCCACTGTCCTCCTAGCAGCCAGCCGGTGACCTTCCGGAAACAGAGCCACAATAGGCGTCTCTGACTCAAGCCTGCCCAGCTCCCCACATGGGCCCTGCAGGGCCTCCTCCCCAGTATATTGCCCGTAGAGGGGCCTCTCAACCAGGTCCTCAAACTGGGCAGACAGTCCACAGAGGGCAAAGTGACAAGCAAGACCTAACTGGACTGTCCCCTCCCTTGTTCCAGACCTTCTGCCTCCACTATTGTAACCCGCGTGTTGAGCACGTAGGTTACAGGCGGTACCAAGTAGGAATATCCCCGTGCTAACTTTATATGCCTATTTTTGGTCACTGAGAAGGCTAGAATTTGCCTTGATCCTTTTTGATTCCAACTTGTGGTTTCAGCCTAATAGCTCCGCATGCGGACAGCCTGTGTCAGCAGAAAGCTCTCTCCCAGCTTTGGGTCATCAGCCATTTCAACAGCAGCGCTGGCCCAGTCATTAACTCAACGTGCAGCAAGACAGTGTCCTGTGACCCACTGTCATAAGCCTTTCTCTGGGGAATAGAGAAGTAAACAGATAGGTAGATACGGGCCTCCCCTTGACAGCTCCCACTCGTTCCTTCCCACCACTGTCAGGATAAAGACCACACTCCTCACATGGCTACTGAGCCTGCGTGTCTATCCTTGCCAGCCCCACCCCATCTTGCACAGCATTCCATCTTTAGACATACTGGCCCCCCTTCCTGCTCCTCAAGTGAGCCTTACTCCCTTCTGCCTTCTGCCGCAGGTCCTTTGCACATGCTGTTCCAACCATTCGGAGTGTTTTTCCCTTCCCTCTTTGCTTAGTGGACTCTTAGCCATCCTTCAGATTATAGCTCAAAAGTTACCTCCCTGACTAGATAGCCCCTAGCGTGAGCCGTCCCAGTTCTCAGCCAGTGTAGACTTCTAGGAATCACAGCCAGTGTAGACCTCTCGAGGTACCTCTGAGGCAGAGCTGTGACTGAATGGGTGAGCGTGTGATGATTTGTGGGCTGTCAGGCTCCACGAGGCCAGGGACGGGGCCCGGATCAATGCTGCCCACCTGGCCCCTAGCCAGGGCTTGGTCCCCAGGAGGCCCTCCGGTACTATTGAGGGATAAGTGAACTAACCAGGAGGAGTGGCCCAGTAGTCAGCAGAGTCAGACTGGTTAGTGAGGCCTTCACCACAGCCAGTCTGCCAATTGAGGAATAGCCTTGTTTTATAGAAAAGGAATCTGAGGCACAGAGAGGTTGAGAGACCTGGCCCAGGCCACACAGCAAATCTAAACCAGATCAATCCCAAGAGATATCTTCAAAAGTCGCACATGGTCTCTGAGGTTCTGACAGGTGGAGCAGAGGGCCAAGGGTCCTGGAGACCGGGGAGGGATCTGGGCACTGAGCAGGGGCCCCCTGATTGACCACAGCTGCTCCACTGCCTCCCAGCAGTCCTGTTTTACAGAGAGAACCACCAAGGCCACGGGGGGAGGCCGGCGCCCCATTCCTGCCACAGGTGCTGGTCTCTGCTGGTGGCAGGCCGGGTCCTCCCCCGACCCCTGGCTGGGCCTTACCTTCTGCCGCTAAAGTACATGTACTCGAAGGGCAGTGTGTAGGGCAGCAGCAGGTACGTCAGCGCCTGCCCAGGCTTCGACCGGCGGAAGCGGGCCCAGGGGCTGGGGTCCCTCTCACATGCTTTCTTCAGTGCTACGAGAGAAGCACGCATGCCCACCTGCCCCTCTGGCCACCCCCCAACCTCACACAACCCCAGACCCGCCCCACCCCCGTGGGCACGGGCTAAACTCCCACCAGGAGGCAGTGGGCGGCAAGGCCCTCAGCTGTGCTCCCCCGTTACTGTCCCTGTCACAGGAGAGGAGACTGAGGGTCAGCGTGGGCAGGTGACTTGTCCAAAGGCCACCACCAGGAAGTGGTGGGGCCGGGAGGGGACCAAGGCCTGTCGGGCTCCTCACGCTCTTTCCACCGCTCCCACCCCTCTGGAGAGTCTACTGAGCCCCCTACCCCCCTGCGCCCCACCCCAAGACAGGGCAGGTGCCCACACCGCACCTGTCTTGAAAACAACAACGCACCGGTATTATTACCAATCATGGCAGCGGCAGCAGCTGCGACCACGCCGGTCATTTTCTGAGCCCTCTGTCCTCTGAACTGACCAGCACTCTGGCCATGGCAGAGCCAGGGCCCAAGTCCCTGTCCCCAGACCATAGCACAGCCTCGCACACCCCCACCCCGCCTAGAGACAGCTCATGCGGCTCCCCGTTTACCTGCCCTGTGTCCTAGCACGGCCCCTTCCCTCCCCCAAGCCGGGCTTCCTCCCTGTGATGTGGGGGCTGCGCAGGACCTCCCTCCCTCCCTGGGGCGGAAGATGAGGATTAGGGGTGCCCGGAGCACAGGACAATTCCCTCCCCAGCCGGCAGTACCCGCTCCGGCCCATCCCAGGGGCAGCTCCCTGGCGCCCCCATGTGGCTACAGGGAGGCTGTCAGGGTCCCAGAGCCCCAAGCTTGGGCCTCAGGGACTCAGCCCCTTTGGGCTCGCCCTACGGGGTCTCCAGTGCTGAAAGAGGCGCCTTCCTTGTGCCCCCATTTCCTCCCCCACCCACCTCATCGTCCCTGCTCTGGACTCCCCACCATCGTCTCTCCTCCCAGCCTCTTCAGCCTGCCCCTCCCAGAGAGGTGCAGTAATCACTGGACCTGGAGTTCAGAGCAGCAGTGAGCTCTGAAAAGAGGGGTCACCTCCACTGTACCCCCAGTCACCCCATCTCTCTCCTCCAGGCCACCTGCCCAGCCATAAATCCCCCAGAGCCTCCCTTTGCTCGTCTCTGGTCCCTGCCCCTCAACTACTGTATTACAGCCCCAGGGGCCTCCAGCTCCCCCCTCCACCGCACCCCAGGACATCTGCACATGCTGTGTCTCCCCGTCTTCGCCCGGCCAGCTCCTCCTTGCATGCCTCCCTGAGGTGCGCCTCCCCCTGACTCAGCCAAGCCCGGTGCAGGCATCCAAGGGCCCTGCACTTCCCTAGTAGTGCCATTGTGACATTTAGGTCACTGAGCAGGAGAGCTGACCAAATGGTTCAGGGCAGAATGGGTTCTGCCATTTGCTCACTGTGTGACCTTGGATAAGTCACTTAACCTCTCTGTGTTATGGTTTCCTCATCTGTAACATGGGGACAAGTCAGCGCCACCCTCAGAGTATTGTTAAGAGGATGAGGTGAGTCCTTGGGGAGCAAGTGCAAGGAGGGGCAGTACCAGCTTCCATCTCCGGCGAGAGCTTCTCAAAGTTGGGCACGTCCTTGACCCGCACGTTGGGCACTGCCCAGTTGAATGACGGGCGCTCCTCCTGGCCTGGGTCCTGCCCAGCATCCCGGGCCCCATCAGCTGGGGCCGGCAGCTCCTTAGACACCAACGTCCACAGCACCGGCTCCTTGGTGAGTCCTGGGTCAGGGGAGAGGAGCGATGTGACAGCTTAGTACACCTGTAGCTTCCAGTGACAATGACTCCACCTGCTCCCCACACTATCCATACCACCCACAGCCCTCAGTGCCCAAACCCAGCTCTGAGGACCAGCTTGTCTCAGGAGGGACTCGGCTGGTCCTGGGTGACGGTCTCAGCCTTGTTGTGCTCCCTGTTTCCTGTACATTTTCTAGTGATCACTCAGAGCCCAGATCCTGAAGAACTAGTCCAGGGTTCAAATCCTGGCACTACCACATGCAAGCTATGTAAACTAAGTCTCCTATGCCTCCGTTTCCCTCTCGGTGAAAGAAGACGGTTAAGGCCTGCTCCGTATGATTGTCCTGAGAATGAGATAAGGGCATCGAGTTGAACTCCAGGTCTGTGCATGCGGTACGTGCCCAGCAAATGCTTCCTGCTGCTGCGCGTTCTAGGCTGCAGAGGGGGGCGGGATTCGGGTTCTGGGTCCAGGTCACCTGAGTTCACTTCCCTGCTCTACCACTTTGAAGGACGTTGCCCTGTGGGATGACCTCCAAGCTCCACAGGCCTGACCTCTTCGGCCCACCCCCTGCCCTGGCACGCAGGCAGGTGTGCACACCCACAGACACACACACACCTGCAGCCATACTGTTCCCTCCCTCAAGGCACCAGACTGTCCCCCTGTTCTTGCTCTTCCCTCTGCCCTCCTCAGCCTTTCCATTGTCTTCCTCACTAGGCACCACCCAGCTATGGTCACCGTCTCTAGGAAGACGTCTTTGTCCACTCCGCCCGCCGGGCTGGCTCCGGGGCCTCCCCTGGGCTCCCACAACCCGGCACAGCCTCCCACCTCCCCGAGCAGATGTCTCTCCCTGGCTCTCCCCTGTACCGGCCAACGGCAGCTCAAGAGCAGGACACACGTGCTTCCTCCCAGCATCCAGCTCAGGCCACGCACAGAGCTGGATGCTGGCGACGAGAATGAGGGGGCCAGGGGCCATCACACCTCAAGTGCCCAAAGCTCTGGAGCTCGCGTGGGCTGAGGTCCCGGCTACGCTGGGGGCTGCACCTACCGCGTCTCTCCAGGAACCTCAGAGCATCCAGGTAGCCTTGTCTGCAGCTGTGGGCCACGATCTGCCAACACACAGGTCAGGGGCGAGTGGGGGTGTGGACATCCGAGCCCCCACCAAGCTGGTGCTCACAGGCCAGAGACTGGACTTCAACTGCCAGTGAGCCCAGCCCAGCCCACACTCCCCAGTGGAGCCCTTAGCAGGGCTCACAGGCCGCGGAGGCCCCAGCACGGGGAAGGCAGGGGCCACAGGACCACTGGGGAAACGAATCTGCTCCCACCGCTTCCCTCCCGGCAGCCTCCTTTCTCTCCCCTCTTCTGAGACTCCCTAGCCGGGGGCTTCTGCTCCAGCCCCACCCCCCTCTGGCCTCAGTTTGCTCCTCTGGCCCAGGATGCCTGCGGACATTGCCTGGGTCCCTGTAGGTCAATTGACGATGGGTCCCTTTGCCTGTCTGATGTTCATTCACCTCCAGGACCAGCCTGAAATGGCAGAGAAGCCCGGGGGCCCTCGCCTGTCGGTCTCGGTCAGGGCCTCACTCGTGGGGCAAAGGCACCTGCAGGTCCAGAAAGGCCCTCTGGCTCCCCTCGCTGTGTGACCTGGGACGGCCACACCACCTTTCTGAGAGCCTCGGGTTCCTTGTCTGCAAATGGGGCTGAGATTCTGTCCACCCCAGGGCTGGAGGGCGGGTCAGAGGAGATGAACGTGACCTTGTTTCCTAAGTTAGAAAACATCGCAGAGCCGTTAGCGGAGGCCCGGGGCGTGGGGGGTGGAGGGGCCCGTTCTGGCGATCGACTGTTCTCAGATCACCTACGTGCCAGACACCCCAAGCGGCAAAAAGCAGGACATGAGGGCCTGTTGCCCGTCTTCTCTGCGTGTGTCCTGCCACCACATGGCCCGTTGGGAGCGTGGGCCTGGGCCAGGTCAGGGTGTGAGACCTGGCTTTGTGACTTCCAGGCAGGGTGACTTTGAACAGGTCACTGGACCTCTTTGAGCCATGGTGTCCTCCCCGGAGAAATGGGGGCTCTCACAGAGGCCTGGCCACACCCCAGCTCAGCATTGGTTCCTAACTCAGCGCTGGCTCAGGGATGGGAAGAATCGTAGAGACACACGTGAGCCTCAGGCTGGGCGTTCAAGGGCTTGGCTGTACGTCTGGGGACATGTGTGTCCCCTGTCCTGAGGCCGTGGGGAGGAAACAGGGGCACAGAGTCTGACTCGGGGCCCTCGATCATGACCAAGCCTCTGATGCAGCCTCCCCGGGCCGCATTGGAAGAAGAAGAGTTGCCATGGGCCACAATGAAAATAGACTCGCACGATAGCTGATGAGCTCAAAAGAAAAAAGTCACCAAAACGTCCCATAGTGTTTTAGGAAAGTTCCTGGATTTGTGTCGGGCTGCTTTCAAAGCCATCCCGGGCAGCAGGCGGACCAGCTGGATCTAACCCCTGGCAGGCGGGGTGCGGGGCCAGACCTACCTCGGCGCTGGGGGGCATGAGGCAGATGATGCCCATGAAGGCGTTGGTGGTGGAGATCTGGAAGCTGCCATGGAAGACGTTCAGCTCGTGCATGCTGGCTGAGGTGTTCTGGGGGCAGATGTCCGTCATCCCCGAGAAAGGCGACACAGTGATGGTTCTGGGGCAGTCTCCAAAGGGCAGGGTGCTGCTCAGAGCCCCGTCTAAGTAGCGCTGTGTTTCAGGTGGGAGGTGCTCAGGATGCCTGCCCCTCGCCCTCACCCCCAGGGGGCCACCAGCCGCACAGGGGCTGCAGCCACCAGCCACCCGCGCCCGCCCCTGAGTCACCAGGTCTGCTCTGAGCTCCCCAGGAGCACAGCAGGGGGGTGCTGCCACACAGTAGGTACTCCAGGAGGTCTGGCGCCCTCCAGCCACCCACACACCTCCAGCAGCAGGGGCCTCAGGCTGCCCAGGGCACGGGGCAGGGCCGTGGCTACTCACCTCCCCTCTGAATATGGGGGGGATCATCCCACAGTAGAAGGGAACGAACAGGGAGCAGATCACGGCCTGGAAAGAGAGGAGTGCGTGGAAGCAGCTGCCTGGAGCAGTGTCTCATCCCAGCACGTTAGTCGTCCTGTGTCCAGGGGACGGAACGGAGGGCCTGGGTGACAGCCAGCTTCTCAAGGTTAAGAAGGGATTTGAACGCAGGCCCCTCTGGGCACCGGCCCACCCCTCCCTGCTGACGGGACCCTTGCTGACTCAGGACTGCCACTGGGGGTCTCTTCCCCCCAAAGCAGACATTCTCCACTGGGTACCATTTCCCTGTCACCAGTCCGGCAGACCTTCTCCACCGGGAATCCACACTAGACTCCTCTATCCACTTGGGAAACACTGTCTACTCTTCCCAGTAGAGGCCCTGATGAGTCCTGCAGTGAAAAAAGGCCCTAACATCAACTCTGCTGTTGTAGGTGTTCAGGGCTGGAGTTCCCTGTTGTGGGGTGTGCGGGGTGCTGTCCTGTGCTTTGAGGGGTGTTTAGCAGCAATCTTTACCTCTCCCTACCAGATGCTAGTAGTGTGTACACACACGTGCACACGCACACACACACATGGAGTTGTGACAGCCAAAAATGTCACCAGAATTGCCAAATGGCCCCACAGGGACAATCACCACCGTTGAGCACCACGGGTCTGGAGCTCATGGGGCACAGCGCCTGTCTCACAGAGCAGAACCCCTGGGCACCCCTGGGCATCCCTGGGCACCCCTCCAGCCTCTCAGGGAGACATGCAACCTCTCCTGGCTCGGATCAGATGCAGATGCAGGTGAGTGCCTCATTCTCACAGATGCATAGTAAGAGTGACGGCAGCTGATGGTCACTGAGGACCTACTAAATGCCACATAGGCGAAGACGCTGGTACGCTCTTTGGGGTCCCCAGCTGGCTTCCTCGGGGGGGGGCGTGGGCATCAGCCCGCAGCCAGGGCCTGGCTGGCCCCTTGGCGCACACACCAAGAGTCCCAGTCATCACAGCCTCAGAGTCAGGCCCCCGGCGGGGTGCTGGGGGCATGAAGAAGAAGCAAGCTGTGCATTAGGGACCCCGGTCTGGTTGGACAGTGGGACCCCGATGGGGAAGGCAGACGGAGCTGCCATGGGGGAGCACAGCCTTCCTGGATGAGGCTGGACTGGGTAGGGACCTGGCCCCCCACATGTCTGAGTTTGCCAGGGACCCTCCTGATCACCCCCACCTCTTGTCCCTGCACTTCTCTGGCCACGTGGCTCCCTGTCATATCCACGTTGCAGATGTGCTCATTACCTGCACCTCACGCACGTTGAGACTAGGAAGCCCCAAGACTTAGGCAAGATTTTGAGGGGGCCCCACACCGCTGGCTGAGACATCTCCTTACTCACCTCGCCAGCCCTCTCTGCACCTTGACTCCCTCATTTGTGAACAGACGAAGGAGCTGCGAATGCACCACCCTCCCAGCCCTGGCCCTCGGCCCTGCAGATGCGTGGGCCCCTCAGAAGTGCCCTGAGGTCACCCTGGCAGGGGATGGGGCCCGTCCGCCTGCCACCAGGCCCTGGGGCCACCAGCGTCCCACCTGGATGAGCTCATCGCGGGAGGCGAAGTCGGTGAGTATGAGGTTCTGGCCATCGGTCCAGCGGGTAACGGAGACCCCCAGCCTCTGCGAGGCCAAGATGTGGATGTTGCCGGGCAGGGTGGCTTCCAGCTGCCGCCGGATGTACTGCAGGGGCGCGTAGCCGGGGTGGAAGATGCCCAGGCTCCGCTGTTCCACCTGCTTGACCAGCCCCAGGAGCTGCGAGCAGCACATGTCTGCGGGCACAGGGAGGGCATCTTGAGCCACCCCTGCCCTGGAAGGCTGGACCCCCGGTTCCGAAAGTCTGCGCCCAGCCCTGCCTACAAATGCCCCCTCCCCCACACCTTCTGCCCCCCAACTGACTCTGGGAACAGTCTTCCCAGATCTGAGGCTAGAATCCTTCTTCTGCAAAATGGGGGTCACCATAGCCCCCCGTCCTCAGGGCTCTCATAAGGACTAAATGGGCACGTGTGGCTGGGAAGACCGCTGGGCACAGCGCCGCTGGTTGGCACCCGCTTCCGCTGGGCTTGCGAGCTCCCCAGCCCTCCTGGCCCTCGCTGTCCCTGACGCACCAACGGACATGCCCGAGACGATGCTGAGGGCGTTGAGCGTCCCAGACGAGGAGCCGTAGACCCGGCGGGCGCCCTGGAGGAGGCGCGGGGCGCGCTCCTGAAAGCAGTGGGTCACGCCCACGTGGTAAAGGCCCAGGAAGCCGGCGCCCGAGAAGGACAGGTTCCAGCTGCCCTCCTCCTCGAAGCCAGGCATGGCGGTGGCGCCGGGCCCCGGACAGGGGCGTCCGGATGGGGCTGGGAAGGGGCGCCGCGGCCGGGGTGAAGCCGGGGAGGTGGGAGCCTCACTGGCCGAATGTGGAGCGAGAGGTGCGGGCCAGATGTGAAGCTCTGGCCCCGCCCCCGGGTGCTCCCGCCCCGCCCCCGGGTGCTCCCGCCCCGCCCCCGGGTGCCCCGCCCCGCCCCCCGGGTCCCCCGCCCCGCCTCCCGGGTGCTCCCGCTCCGCCCCCCGGGCCCCCCGCCCCGCCCCCCGGGTGCTCCCGCCCCGCCCCCGGGTGCCCCGCCCCGCCCACCGGGTGCTCCCGCCCCGCCCCCGGGCCCCCCGCCCCGCCCCCGGCGTTGCGTCACCTGCCGCCCCAGCAAATGAGGCCCCCAGGCCACCACCTCCCTCCCCGGCAGGTGTGCTGCCCTGCCGCCGCCCCCACGGCCTGCCCTGGCTTTGTTCATGCCCGAGGTTGGCAAGGGATGGGACCCTGCAGAATGGGACCAAACCCTTCACCTGATCACTGGTTGTCCTCACAGAGGCGTGATTCCTGTCCCCATTTCACAGATGGGAAAACGGAGGGAAAGTTGATGGCCAGGAAGTGGCAGAGCTGGACCTACAACACCTGCTTTGTGGTGTCAGACCAGACCCGGTTCTGCAGCTGTGCTGGTTCGGGGCCCAGAGACCCGGGGGAGATCTGGGTTCCAGCCTGTCCTCAATCCCCTCTGGACATTGCCCAAACTCACCCTCTCTGGGCTGTGGGTGTTCAGCCTAATACGAGGGGCTTGGGTTTAAGAACCGACAGAGACCTTTCTGCGCTGACCTCTGCACCCCAAAACACAGACCCCCCCCATCATCTGTGACACTTCATGGAATGTCAAGGAGCCTTAGAAGTGACAGGCTAAAGCAGAATGAAGTTTAATGCATGATGCCATTTATGCAAACACTCCCAGAGCATTGCCACAGATTTTTTAAGTAATGCAGTAGGTGCTGCCTGGGAGACGGATTGGAAGGTCATGCCTTGCAAATACTGGAGCATGGCCCTGGGGAGTGGAAGGCCAGGGAAAGAGGTGGGAAGGAAAGGGCAATGAAAACAGTAACAAAACGGACACGTGCACCTGAGGCGCTCAGAAGAAGGGGAGGGGCCACAGCGAGGAAGCAGCTGCCCCCCGCCCGGGACCCAGCCAGGCCGGCTGGGCCTGAAGTGATGCTCAGCCTCCTTCTGCACCAGCCCCAGACCTTGGGGCGGATCCGGAATTCTCTCCAGAGCGCAGAGTGCCTGGAGGCCTCTCTTCATGGGGGTGGGGCGGGGGTCAGGAGAGGCTTGATGCGGGTGGGGGACTCTGAAGGCTGACACCTTTGCAGGCATTGGCAGCCCTGGCCCTGGGCCAGGCACTTTTCCTAGCCGTGTCATTTTGTCTTCACAGCTGTCCTGTGAGATAGAAAGTCCTGCTAACCCCGTTTCACAGCTGAAGAAACTGAGACAACCATGAACCCCCCCCCAAACAAAAGGCTGAGCTGGGGCTCAACTGGCTTCCCTGATGCCCCAGCAAGAAAAAAGGGTGGGGGCAGGAAGCAGAGTTGGGGGGAGCACAGGGACGCAGCTGAAGGGCTTCGGTTTCATGACTTGGGGAGGAGGGCCTCTCTGTAGCAATCAGGACAGAACAGTGCTTCTTGGGGTACCCCGGGAGGCTGAGTGTAGGGAGCCTGGAGGCAGGGCCCCCCGACAAAGTAAGTCAGGCCAAGGGCCCCCAGGTCGGTGGCGAGGCGGGGTGCACTGGGATTGATGCGCCCCTGGGACGTCCAGGTCGAGATAAGTGTGAGCGGGCGCTGTGGATGGTGCTGGGCTGTACAAACTGGCACTGGGGGTAGCAGCGGTGGTCACAGAGATGCCCCGGTGAGTGTGCACTCCACAGGAAAGAGCTGGAATGCCGAGGAGCTCTGTGGACCGAGGCAGCGCGTTCTCCAAATTTACGACTAAGTGACAAGAGCAAAGCAGTGTGTGAAGAATGCCACCTACTGTGTAAGAAAAGGGGGAAATAAGGAGGTATTTGTCTGGGTTTTTTTTCTTTTCTTTTGAAAAAAAAAAAAGAGAGACACTAAGAATATAAACCACGAACGATTAATAGCTGTTGGTACTGACACAGGGTGGGTGGAGACAAGCGGAAGAGATTATCATTGAACATTAGAGGGGAAAGAGAACAAAATGGAATACTAGCAGAAACATAACGTGTCCCTAATGTCACTTCCACGATTGCCAAGTTGAACAAGAAATGTAATGTCTGTTCGTTGCTCTAATTCAAGCTCCAACATTCTCAGGACAGCACACAAAGACGTGCAACAATAATGAACTCCACTCAGCAAGACACCACCACACATCGACACGAGCACAGCTGTGAGACACGGATAGACCAAGGATATGAAACCACACCAGGCTGTTTGTACAGTGCTGCCCATGTACATGCCTGGTGGCAAGTTTGTGACTTTAATTGTCAGAACCTGTTAACCTAACTTTATTTCAAATTAATCATTTAAGCACACTGAGTAGGGAGTTTTGAACACGACTTAGCCTAGATATCCTCAGTCCATTAACAAAAAGGCCGCAGACAAGTACTGACCTCTGCTGATTGCTGTGGGAGAGGGTGGCACTCCTGCAACTCTTTTCTGTGATTTGTAGGATGAGCCAAAGAAAATATATCGAGGATAATGGGAGTTAGATTGTCATTGTCAGAGAAATGAGTTACAAATATAGAAAGATAGAGGCTACAGTGAAACCCGAGTTGAAATTGAAGGTATCAGCATGAACTCTTGGGGATAGACAGATGATTGATTGATTGATTGACAGATGTAGATATTTTTGTGTGTATTATTCTTACACAGTTTTATTTATATGTTGAATCTCTGTCCTCTGAAAGGCCCTAGACACAAAAACACCCCAAAAGGAATGAGCACCCCAAGCACCCACATCTTTGTTTCTAAATACCATTTTTTACAAAAAAGGGAAAAGCTCTCTAGGGAAATGATTGATCACAGGGCTGGGCAGGACAAACACAAGATGAGCCTGGACCATCTCCTTATGCCAAAAGCAAGGGAGCATTAGAGAAACTTCTTTAAGGAGGACAAACATGTGAAAAAATAATGAACCTCCCCAAGATGTCCCTATCCTAACACTCAAAATCTGTGACTATGTTATTTTACTATGTCAAAGGATCTATGAGGATGTAATGATTAAATTAAGGGTCAATTTTTTTTTTTTTAACATTGATTTTATTGTTTTGAGAAGAGAGAGAGAGAGAAGGAGGGAGGGCCCAGAGCAGTCTCCATAGTTGTACATCATTAGCTGTGACATGGTTTCATTCCACACAGGTGGATGTGGGGCCACGCAGAGTGGGAACTGAACAGGGGCCTCCTGCATGGGAGGCAAGAACCTTTGCTGCCGGTTGCACCGCAGTTCAGCATATGGGTTTGCATGCGCTGGGAATCGAACCCCGGACCTCAGGATTGCGAGGCAATCACTCAACTTCTGAGCTATCCTGGCATCCCTAAATTAAAGATCTTAAAATAAGAAGATTATTCTGTATTAGCTGGGTGAGCCCAATGTAATTACGAAGGTCCTTAAAACTAGAACAGGTGGGAAAGCCGCGATAGCCCAGCGGTTCTGTTAACGCCTCCAGGACGAGCACAGCCCTGCTGAGACGGATTTTAACTCAGTGAGGCCAAGTCAGACTTCTGACCTCTCAAACTATGAAATAATAAACCGGATTTTAACTCAGTGAGGCCAAGTCAGACTTCTGACCTCTCAAACTATGAAATAATAAACCTGCACCTTTCTAAGTACCTGCGCTGTGGCCATTTGTTACAGTGGCAGCAGGAACCAGGTAGAGCGCGTGGTCCTGGATTTGACCCTGGCCCGAAGGCACTGTGTTTACACCAGAAAAAATTCCTTGTTCTTGAGAAACACACTGAGATATTGAGGAGGAAAGAGGCATGGTGTCTGCAACCCAATCTGTAATGGTTTTAAAAAATAATAATAATAAGACCAGGGGATGCTGGGTTAAGCGCTCGCTTTGCAGCCCTAGGGACTGAGGATCGAATCCCAACCCTGGCCCGTGTGGATCCCTATGTTGAACTGAGATGTGCTGCCCATGCAGGAGGCCCCCAGCCCAGTTTCCACCCCACATGGCCCCCGCCCACCTGTGTGGAACAAAACCATGTGGAAAACTGATGACGTACTACTATGCAGACTGCTCTGGGCCCTCCCCCGTCTCTCTGTCTCTCTCTGTGTCTGTCTCTCTCTGTCTCTATCAAAAACAATTAAAAAAAATCTTTAAAAAAACCCAACCCAAACCTGTAGCTCTATGCAGCTCTATCTCCATCAACTTATCTGTATGGATCTAGAGGGAGAGAAGGTATGGCCAATGCTACTGATAGGACAACCTGGTTACAGGGATGTGAGAGTTCTTATTTTTTTTCTTTTGCACAAATCTTGCAACTTCTCTAAAAGTGTGAGATCAGATCAAAATAAAAAGGAAAAAGGCAGTTGGCCGTTGTCCCTTCCTGGTCTGGCTCGGGTACTTAAGCAGGAGCCAAGTTGCAGCCAAGCTGCAGCCGTACATGGGGGGTTCTGTGTGGCATCTGTGTTTGGATGGTGGCTTTCAGTTTGCCAGAGATTAGCGGTGCCTCCTGGGCAGCCTGTCAGAGGTTTTCCTGTTTTGGTCACATCTCCTCCTTTGGCGATTCGGCAGAAAGAGGGGGGGTCACATAAGCAGTACATGCCCCCAAAAGGAAACAAGCCAGTGAGGGTGGGAGTGAGGAGACCTCTCAGGTACCCCCTGGTTGAGTAGGAAGGACAAGAAGTCCAGAGCTGCACTAGAATGGGGACAAGCTGGAGATGGGAACAGGGATGCTACCCAAAAGAAGACAGAGTGGGGAATGGTGTGTGAGCCATGGTGACCTCTTTAAGCACTGTGTCCTCTTGTTGAAGAAGTGGGACATAGGTCCTGGGGAGTTCCAGAACACTGGCTACCTGGTCTGGTCATTCTGTTTCATCCTGTATTTAAAAATGTGGGTGACAGGGGAGGCCGGGATGGCTCAGCAGGTTGAGCGCTTGCTTTGCAGCCCCAGGGACCGAGGATCGAATCCTGGCCCTAGTCCGTGCAGACTCCTTTGCTGAACTGGGGAGTGCCCCCAGTTCATTTCTCACCAGGGCCCATGCCTAGATCCTGCCCTGCTCAGCCCCACGCCCACCTGTGGAATGAACCTATATTAAAAACTAATGACGTACAACTATAGAGACTGCTCTGGACCCTCCCTCCTCTCTTTGTCTCTCTGTCTCTCTGTAAAAAACAAGCAAACAAACAAAAAACAATAAAAATAAATCTTAAAAAGAAAAAATATGAGTGACAAAGGAGGCAGATTTGACACCCTGACTTTTTTGCTTGTCCCCAGACCCAGCCCAGCCCAGCAGGCGTCCACTGACCGCCGCCCCAATGGCTCGGTGCAGCCCTCGTTCCCCATTTTCTGCCTCCTCCTCTGCTTAAAACGAGTGAGGAAACGAGGAGCAATGGTGTCGCGGAAGCATGCTGGTCACTGGGGCACAGTGCTCTCTTATGGTGTCAGAAAGCCACTCTGTCAGCGTATCTCCCTGGCAGGTACAGGCCTGGCAAGGACTCCTGGTGACCCACAGTGTCCCTCTCTGGCCTGGCCGCCCTCTGCTCCCTCCCCGCCCACAGCACCTGCCACACCCGGCTCCAGATGGGCCAGAACCTCCCAAGAGCCTTTCACCCAGAACCCAAGACCCAGATCTGAGAGCCAGGCTGCAGGCTCGCGGGGCCCCGGGGAGGTCTCGGCCCTGCCGGCCTGACTCCAGTCTCTGCCTCGCTCTGGGCCCCGCGGAGGAGAGGGCAGGGCTCCTGGGCCGCTTCGGATCCCTCTGCCCCAGCCGCAAGCGCTCCCCAACTCCTGCGTGTTTGTGAGGAGTGGCCACAGGGCTGGCAGGGCAGTCACCACACCCCTCTCCCAGGGGTGGGGACAGGCCCTGGGAGCCGGGCTGCAAGACAGAGCACTCTCAACTCAACAGCCCCCGAGGCCAGGGACAAGCTGTTTGTAAGGAGTGAGTGGGGCTGGCACAGGCCACCTATGTGAGCTGGGTGGGAGTGACAGAGGGGGCAGGGCAGAGCTGGCAGGTGGAAAGCCCCAGGTGACCTGGGGAGCCTGAGTCTCTGTGTCTGCCAGGCATCTGGTCCTGGCAGCTGGGGGCGCCCATCATGCCCCCGCTGAATAAGCTGCAGCAATGTTTCCAGAGCGGGACCCAGGCCAAGGAGGCCCCTGCCGGGTCCTGAAGCTGGCCCGCGTCACACCTCCAGGCCTCTTCCCACTTCTCTCCCTGGAGCCCACCCCCAGCCCTCCCCCAGTCCTTCCCCAGCTCCTGACTCTCCTGCCCCACCCCCCTCCTAGCACCAGGCTAGAAAGAGCCGCCCAGGGCTTCCGGCAGACACCTCCCTCAACAGGCCCTCTCCTACAGCCTGAAACGCCTCACCCTTTCTCTGCTCCCCTGGCACCCGGCAGGCCCCATCACCTCTCACCTTGTCACCTGCTGCCACCTCCACCTGCCTTCCCAGCCCTGTCCCTCCCCCATGCACTGCAAGGTGGCTCACGGCTCACCTACTCAGGCAGGTGTAAGCCCAGCTCTTCTAAGACCAAATTCCCTGGAGGCTGAACCCACACTGCCTCCCCTTCCTTGTTGGGGGTATGGGGGGGGGTGCAGGGGGTCCTGTGGTTGTCACTCAGGGCCACGGAGAGGAGGAGCTGACGGAAGTGCGGGGCAGGCACCCAGAGCTCGGTCCTGACTCAGCCCTCCCAGGCTGGGCTTTCTTAAGGCAGGTCCCTTGCCCTGTCTGAGCCTGTTCCCTCTACCCAGGGGGGTTGGTAACACCTGCCAGCTCACTGCCCTCAGACAGAGGGCCTTCCAAGTTATCCTAAGAAACACATCCAAAGCAAAGAGTAACTCAGATCACACAGGAAAAGGTTAAAAAAAGAAGCACTACAAACGAAAAGGAAGTGCAAGGGAGAACCAATCCCATCAGACAGACCCACAAACCTGCCCCAGTTCACGTTCCCCCCCCCCCCATCCTTCAGCCCTGCTTGGACTCCTCTGGTGATGGGGCTTCCTGCTTCTGAGGGAGCCCTCTTTCCAATAAAACGGCTCCTGTACCTTCCACTGCTGGTTCCAGCTCAGTGTTCTGAGGCCCCAGAACAGACTTGCTACCCCTGCCTGGGGCAGCCTGGCTGAGTCACCCAGGACTTCAAAAGGCCCTAACAGCACTGTGCCTCAGCCTCTGTCCAGGTGGGTCCAGGTGGCTAGTGCCACTCTCAGATGCAAAAAAACCAGTACAGAAACCACTAGCCCTGGGACAGCCACAGAGCTCATCTTCACCTCCTTCGTTGTGGGTGCTCTGCTTCTGTTAATGTGGCCACAACATACTGACACTTCACAGGCAACTTCTGGCCATTTAAATGCCCAGATCCTTTTCTGAAGGCTGTTGTTCCCCTATGCCTCCTCCATTTTCCACGCAGGCAATATTTTCCCCCCTTGAAGTCTAGAACAACACGGTCCAATAGAAATAGAATGCAAGCCTTCCATGTTACTTGTAATGTTCTAACCGAAAAAGTAGAAAGAAAGAGGTGAGATTATTTTCCATTGTGTATTTTATTTCACTCATAATATCCAACATATTATCATTGCAACTTGTCATAAGTAGAGAAAAGTATTATAAGAGATTGTATTCTTTTTCCCTTAAGTCTTCTAAACCTTTTTCTCTGAAAACACATCTCAATGTGGCCTCTGGCATGTGGCCAGGAGTATCTGTCTGACGTCTCCATGGCTTGGTGAATAGACCCTCAAGGTTACCCAAGTCCACTGTCCCCCAGCACTGCCAGCAGAAGCAATTCTGTTCCCCAGGGACCAGGACACTTGGAGGGAATGCACACATGACAGGGGATATCCTGGGGCCTGTGCTGGGGACAGGACAGACCTGAGAAGCATCTCATCCCGGAGGACCAGCGCCCAAGGGGAGTCCTGCGACCTGGACGCAGTGGGAGAGGAGGTGACTCGGAGATGCGGGAGTGAGTCACGTGATGGGACAAACACGAGGGAAACACTGAAGGCAAGGAGCAGTATCTTCTCCCTTTACTCGTTTGAGTTCTCGACTGGGACCCCCCGCAACAAAGGACAGATTTACGAGAAAAGCATAGCGGTGGATTGGATGTAAGTCTTTTATTTATTTATTTATTTATTTATTTATTTGAAGATTTATTTTTACTGTTTTCAACAGAGAGAGAGAAGGGGGAGGGCCCAGAGTAGTCTCCATAGTTGTGCATTAGTTTGTGATATAGTTTTGTTCCATAGGTGGGCATGGGGCCACGCAGGGCGGGAGCTGGGCTGGGGGCCTCCAACATGGCAAGCACACCTGGGGTGGGGCCAGGATTCGATCCTCGGACCCCGGGGCTGCAAGATGAGCACTTGACCCACTGAGCCATGCCTGCATCCCTGGATGTAAGTCTTACGTGACCCAGGAGCCTTCAGAAGGAAGTAAAGACCTGACCAAATGGCTCAATGGGTGTTTTTATATGAGGTTTGATGAAGACTGGAGAGTCGTGGAAAGACGATAGGAGAAGGGCATGAGGTAAGTGGAGTGAACTTGGGCAGCGTAATAAAACGTGTTCACCCAGATTTCTGCCTGGTTCTCTGTACCTTTGGCAAGAAGGATGTCCTCAGGGCACAGAGAGGGCACTTCCCACGCGAAGGTCTTATGATCCGCTTCAGGGCAAGGTCAAAAAGGCCTGCCTGCACCTGCCGCTTCTCAAGTCCTTCAGCTTAAAATACTCACTGTGCCAAGGTGCCATCGTGTGGGGCGGTGTGTCCTGAACCCCATCAATACATACAACAGGCTATGATCCAGTCTCAAAAGGAAGGACATTCTGACACCTGCTACCACATGGACGAACCTGGAGAACACTCTGCTCAGTGAGGTAAGCCAGTCACTGAAGGGCAAATACGGCGTGACTCCACTTCTGCAAGGTCCCCGGAGGAGGGAAATTCATAGACAGAAAACGGAATGGTGGTCACCGGGGCTGGGGGATGGGAAGAGGGAATGAGGTGTTCATGTTTAATGGGGACAGAGCTTCTGTCCTTTGGGATGAGACAAGTTCCGGAATAGACGATGGGGGTGTTTGCACAACATTGTGAAGGTACGTAAGGCCACTGAACTGTGCATTTCAAAGTAGCTACAATGGCAATAGACATATGGAAAGATCAATACAAATTAAGATAATAAGGTATCACCTTTAGCCTATCAGGATGGCCATCGTCAACAAATCAACAGACAATAAGTGTCAGTCAAGATGTGGAGAGAAGGGCACCCTGGTGCTTTGTTAATGGGAGTCCAACTTGGTGCAGCCACTATGGTAAACAGTATGTTTGAGTTTCCTCAAAAAAATTAAAAATAGAACTACCACTTGACCCAGCAATTCCACTCCTGGCTATTTACCCAAAGAAACCCAAAATACTAATTTGAAAAAGATCTATGCATCTCTGTGCTCATTGAGCACTATTTATAAAAGCCAAGATACGGATGCAATCTAAGAGTCCATTGATAGACGACGGGATAAAGAAGCGTACCTATAGAGCACAATGGAATATTACTTGGCCATAAAAATGAATGAAGTCTTACCGTTTGTGACAACATAGATGAACCTGGAGGGTATTAAGCTAAGTGGCATAAGTTAAACAGAGAAAGACAAATACCACACAGCAGGGGTTCCCAACCTTTTTATACCCTAGGGCGCATTCTAAAATATCGGTAGGGTGGCGGGCATCAGCTATTTCTAAGGATATTTATTATTGAACAAGAATAAAAAATAATAAAAATAATTTTAAAATAATAAATTTATTGTACAAATTATATACACACTAAGAAACATATATACAAAACGTAATACAAAGTAAATAAAAAACACACGTATAATAAAATCATTTAAAAAAACATAAAAGAAAACATAAAAAAAACCAATCTGTCAGTGTGATCTTTGGCGTTGCATTTCATTGGCCAGTGCCTCGTAATTAGGAGAATATGACGACAACCCTGTTAGCAAACAATTATTAAGATGCTCATCGGTAAGTCAAGATCTATATCGTGATTTTATTAAATTCATGTTTGAAAACAAAGATTCGCATAAATATGTTGACCCGAAAAACGATTTGATTGTATATGCTGCTTTTTTAAAAAATGGGAACCTTTCTTTGTCGACTATGTTCCATAAGTCCTCTGATATTAAG